>RJWJ010003132.1:0-90758 GCA_004363605.1 Indri indri | reverse complement strand
AATGTCCCTGTGGCTCCTCCTGCTTCAGGACAGAATGAAGACAAATGCCACTTAATCAGTCAGCTTCCAAATGCAAAATGCAGCTTCACCTCAACACTCAAGGTTCCTAGTCAGTACAAAATCTGAGATGGGGGCTTTTCTCATTTCCTACAGTTGGACCAGCAGATGAAGTAATGGACAGACCACCTTTGCAATTGAGACCCCTGTCCAGGGAGATGCCTCTGGGTTCTTTGGGTATTCTCTGGAATTTATCCAATACATCCATTCCACCAGGAGGTACAAAAAGATGGAGTCTGCTGACCCTGTTCAGGCAGGAACCATGCTCGTGCGGACACAGCCTTCAGCATTCTGCCTCCAACTGAAACAATATGGCCAGCCCATTTCTGGCATACTTCTGCAGAGGATAGCTGAATACACTAGCCTGGAGCCCAGAAGACCCCAACCTGTTAGGAGGAACTGACTACATGTTAGGTTTACCATACAGCGCGGAATCTGGTCTAACCCATTCACACCCACAAAGCATTTATTTGCAAAGGCAGTATGGGGAAAGAAACTTAAATGCAGACAGCCTGTAAGGAGAACCACCCTGGTCTTATACTATTGTATCCCTGCTTCTCATGGGAAGGATGTAGAAATGAGGATGATAGATACTTGTCTCTAGTTCCACACCATCCTATACTTGATGCGATGCATAAAAGCAGCTTTGTGAACCAACTCATGATTCAATATGTACGGTGGATTCTCATCAATGTAAAAAAGATTAATTAAAAAATACATGCAAAAATAAAGCACAAACATAAAAAATACAAAAAAAAACACAAAATAAAAGAGAAACAACAAATAAAACACCAAAAATACATGCATACACACATACATACATATAGCCTGGAAATATTCTGCAAAGATAAAAATGATCACTTTTGCTGTAGAATCATGGAAAATGAACTTCTTTGTATTTGCCTTATTTATATTTTTCCTTATTTTTAAAATTAAAAAAGGACGTATTACTTTTTAAATTGAAAAATAAAACTTTTAAGCAGAAAAGATTCTTAGCTCATTAACCCATTAGTTAATTAGGGTAGGAAATCCAGCAGGTAATTATTTATTGTTTCTGATATTTGGGGCTAATTTTCTCTTGAGAAAAATGCCTTATACGGGAACCATGAATTAAAGTGAACAATCTTAGAAAAGTCCACTCCCCTTAGTTTTCCCAATTTAACTGAGACTCGATCCATCATTGAGAAACATATTGAAGCAGGTGCAAGTCTGCTACCCCACCCTGACTGCTCCCCACTACCCTACCCAGGAAAGTGAACCTCCTACAGAGATCAGGCACTGACTCACCTTTCCAGGAAGAATAACACTTAGTAATGACAGCCACATTATTTTATAACAAATGATGGCATCAATATCCCTGGGGACCATGGTAGTTACTACCATGCATCTCTGCATATGGTCAACATTTTCTTGATTATCCAAGATTGCTGACCTTTTAGGATGTCTGCTTGCTTCTGGATTACCACTGGATGGCTAAAAAGATACCTTAACATACTAGAGGGCCAACACAGGGGCCATGGAAAATTATTGAAATGAACTGGGTAAAAGCAAAATCATAACAATCATCTTCTCCCTCTACCTAGGTCAGATTAGGCCACTCAAAGAATGTTTAGACTTTGAAAGAGTTATAATTTAAAGTTTGAAATATGACCCAGTCCTGGCAGGATTCACCACCTGCTGACTGAAGAGCCCCTGGGCCTTGAAAAAACATTAGCAGTAGCCAGGCAGCAGTTACCACAGGCCTTGGGTGAGACCCAGTACTGTACAGGCTTTAGGAGTGATCCAGCACAGTCCCAGCTACGGTGGCCATGTGGGCATTTTTGTCACCCCTCCCCAACTCCAGGCAGTACAGCATGGAGAATGAAACTCTTTCTGTTTGGGGGAAAGTGAGGGAAGAGAGTGAGAGATTTTGCCCAGTAATCCAGGGAATTTTCCCATATCTTACCCCAGCCCACCAAGGTGGTACCACCAGGAGTTTGCAAGAACCCAGGTGTTACTGGGCTTAGGGTGTCCCCTAGTGCTAATATGGCTACAGGGATCAAAGACTTAGACCACAACACTCAATTCCCTTTGGATACCTAGAAGGCCTTCTTAAGAATGACAGGTACAAACAAGCCCAGACTGCAAAGATTAAAATAAATACCTAACTCTCCAATGCCCAGACATTGCCAAACATACACAAGCATCAAGAACATCCAAGAAAATATGGCCTCATCAAATGAACTAAACAAGGCATCAGTGACTAACCCCAGAGTGATGGAGATATGTGACCTTTCAGACAGAAAATTTAAAATAGCTGTTTTGAGGAAGCTCAGTGAACTTCAAGACAACACACAGAAGGAATTCAGAAGCCTATCAGAGAAATTTAATGAACAGATTGAAATAATTTAGAAAATCAAGCATTAATCTGGAGCTGAAAAATTCAATTGACAAACTGAAAAATGCATGAGTCTATTAATAACAGAATTGATCAAGCCCAAGAAAGAATTAGTGAGCTTGAAGATATGCTATATGAAAATACATAGTCATAAAAGAAAAGAGAATAAAAAAGAAGGAAGCCTGACTACTAGATATAAAAAATAACCTCAAAAGCAGAAATCTAAGAGTTATTGGCCTTAAAGAGGAGGTATAGAGAGAAATTGAGGTAGAAAGTTTATTCAAAGAAATAATAACGGGCAACTTTCCAAAGCTAGAGAAAGATATCAATATTCAGGTACAAGAAGGTCATAGCAGATTTAGCCCAAATAAGACTACCTCAAGGCATTTAATAATCAAACTTCCAAAGGTCACAGATGAAGAAAGGATCCTGAGAGCCACAAGGGAAAAGAAACAAATAACATATAAAGAAGCTCCAATACATCTGGCAGCAGACTTCTCAGTGGAAATCTCACAAGACAGGAGAGAATAGCATGACATATTCAAATTACTAAAAAAAAAAAAAATTTAATCCAAGAATATTATATCCTGCAAAAATATCCTTCAAACATGAAGGAGGAATAAAGACTCTTCCAAATATTCAAAGGCTGAGGGATTTCATCAACACCAAACCTGTGCTATAAGAAATGCTAAAAGGAGTTCTTCAATCTGAAAGAAAAAGACATTAGCGAACACTAAGAAATCAACTGAAGGTATAAAAGTAACTGGTAACAGTAAGTACACAGACGAATACAAAATACTCTATCACTGTAATTGTGGTGTGTAAACCAGTCATATCTTGAGCAGGAAGACTAAAGGGCTAACCTATCAAAAATAATACTACAACTTTTTAAGAGATAGATAGCATAAAAAGATATAAGTAGAAACAACAAAAAGTCAAAAAGTGGAGGGGGGATGGAGTTCAAGTGGGGTTTCTTTTATCTTTAACTTTCTTGGTTATTTGGTTTTTCAATCAAAGTTAAATTGCCATCAGTTTAAAATAATCAGTTACAAGATTTTTTTAAGCCTCATGGTAACCTCAAATAAAAAAACCTACAACAGATACACAAAAAATAAAAAGCAAGAAATTAAAACACACTACCAGAGAAAATCACTTTTACATAAGGAAGGGAGAGCCACAACATAACCAGAAATCAAATAACATGGCAGTAGTAAAGCCTTACTTATCAATAATAACATTGAATGTAAATGGACTAAAGTCTCCAATCAAAAGACAGAGTGGCTGAACGGATTAAGGAAAAAAAAAAAAACAAGAACTAACTATATGCTGCCTCTGAGAAACTTACTTCACCTATAGAGACACACACAGACTAAAAATAAAGTGATGGAAAAAGACATTCCATGCAAATGGAAACCAAAAAGGAGGAGAAGTAGCTATATTCATATCACATAAAACAGATTTTGAGACAAAGAAAGTCATTATATAATGGTAAATGGGTCAATTCAGAAAGAGAATATAACAATTGTAAATATATATGTACCCAACAGTGGAGCACAAAAATATATAAAGCAAATGTTATCAAAGCTAAAGAGAGAGATAAGCCCAATAAAATAATAGCTGGATACCTCAACTCCCCCATTTCAGCATTGGAAAGATCATCCAGACAGAAAATCAGCAAAGAAACATTGGCCTTAATCTGCACTGTAGACCAAACAGACCTGATAGATATTTACAGAACATTTCATCCAATACACACACTTCTCAGCACATGAATCATTCTCAAGGATAGATCCTATGTTAGGCCACAAAACAAGTCTTAAAAAATTTAAAAAAAATTGAAATCATATCAAGTATTTTCTCTGACTACAATGGAATAAAACTAGAAATCAATAACAGAGGAACTTTGGAAACTATATACACTCATGGAAATTAAACAATATGTTCCTGAATGATCAGTGGGTCAATGAAGACAAAAAGAAGAAAATCTAAAAATGACTTGAAAGAAATGGAAACACAACACACCAAAACCTATGGGATACAGCAAAAGCAGTACTAAGAGGAAACTTATGCCAATAAGTGTGTATATCAAAAAAGCAGAACAACTTCAAATAAATGACCTAATGAGGCATTTTAAAAAACTAGAAAAACAAGAGAAAACCAAACCCAAAATTAGTAGAAGAAAAGAAATAATAAAGATCAGAGTAGATATAAACAAAATTGAAACCAAAAAATACAAAAGATCAACAAAAAAAGTTGGTTTTTTTGAAACAAAAACGGAATTGACATACCTTTAGCCAGACTAATTAAGGGAAAAAGGGTGAACACTCAAATAAATAAAATCAGAGACTAAAAAGAAGACATTACAAGTGATACCACAGAAATTCAAAGGATCATTAGAGACTACTATAAGCAACTATTAATATATGCCAAAGAATCAGAAAACACAGAAGAAAGGGTTAAATTCCTAGACACATACAACCTACTGAAATTGAGTCATGAAGAATCTACAACCTGAACAGGCAATAACAAGCGATTAGATAGAAGCAGTAATAAAAAGTCTCCCATCAAAGAAAAGCCCAGGACCCAATGGCTTCACTGTTGAATTCTACCAAACATTTAAAGAAAAACTAATAGCAATCCTACTCAAATGGTTACAAAAAAACAAGGAGAAGGGAATACCCCCAAACTCACTCTATGAGGACAGTATCGCCCTGATGCCAAAACAAGACAGAGACACAAGAAAAGAAAACTATAGGCCAATATCTCTGATGAACATAGATATAAAAATTCTCAAAAAAGGCTAGCAAACTAAATTCAACAACACATTAAAAAGATTATTCACCATGATCAAGTGGGATTCGCCCCAGGGATGCAAGGGTGGTTTGACATACACAAATCAATGTGATACATCATATCAACAGAATGAACAACAACAACCAAAGGTCATTTCAATTGATGCTGAAAGAGCATTTGATAAAATTCAACATCCCTTCATGACAAAAACTCTTAAAAAACTGGATATAGAAAGAACATATCTCAACATGACAAAAGCCATATATGACAGACCCATAGCTAGTATCATACAGAATGGGAAAAAAACTGAAAGCCTTTACTCGAAATTCTGCAACAAGACAAGGATGCCCACTTTTGCCACTATTATTCAACACAGTACTGGAAGTTAGAGCAATCAGACAAGAGAAAAAAATAAAGGGCATCCAAATTGGAAAGGAAGATGTCAAATTATCCCCGTTTGCAGATGATATGGTCTTATATTTAGAGAAACCTAAAGACTCCACCCAAAAACTATTAGAACAGATAAACAAATTCATAAAAGTTGCAGGATACAAAATCAGTGCCAGGGGGTGGGGAGCCTATGGCCTCAAGGCCACATGTGGCCCTCCAGATCCCCAAGTGTGCCCCTTTACTGAATCCAAACTTCACAGAACAAATCTCTTTATTAAATGGATTTGTTTTATAAAATTTGGATTCATTCAAAAGGCTGCACTCAAGGATCCAGAAGACCACATATGGCCCAAAGGCCACAGGTTCCCCACCCCTTTGAAAGAAGCCAAGAAACTAATCTCATTTACAATGGCTACAAATAATAATAATAAAAAAAAAAACTAGGAAAAAACTTATCCAAAGAAGTGAAAGATTTCTATAATGAAAACTATAAAACATTGATGAAAGAAATTTAAGAGAACACACAAAAATGGATAGATATTCCATGCTCATGAATTGGAAGAATAAATATTGTTAAAATGTTCATGCTACCCAAAGCAATCTATAGATTCAATGTAATCCCTATCAAAATACCAATGACATTCTTCACAGAAAACTCTAAAATTTATGTGGAGCCACAAAAGACCCAGAATAGCCAAAGCCATCCTGAGCAAAAAGAACAAAACTGGAGAAATTACAATACCTGACTTCAAATTATGCTACAGAGCTATAGTAACCAAAACAGCGTGATACTGCATAAAAACAGACACATAGACCAATGGAACAGAATAGAGAACCCAGAAATAAATACACACATTACCAAGAACATACACTGGGGAAAGATAGTCTCTTTGATAAACAGTACTGGGAAAACTGGATATCCATACACAGAAGAATGAAACTAGGTCCCTATCTCTTGCCATATACAAAAATTCAAATCGAAATGGATTAAATCCCGTTCTATTAGCTATAGCTTAAAAACAAAAACCAAAAATGGATTGAAGACTTAAATCTAAGACTTGAAACTATGAAACTACCAAAAGAAAACATTGGGGAAACACTCCAAGACGTTGTTCTGGGCAAAGATTTCTTGAGTAATATCTCAAAAGCACAGGCAAACAAAACAAAAATGGACAAATGTGATCACATCAAGCTAAAAAGTTTCTGCACAGCAAAGGAAATAATCAACAAAGTGAAGAGACAACCCGCAGAGTGGGAGGAAATATTTGTCAACTACCCATATGACAAGGGATTAATAACTAGAATATTTGAGGAGCTCAGACAACTCAATAGGAAAAAATTAAATAATCTTGTTAAAAAAATAGGCAAAAGATCTAAATAGACATTTCTCAAAAGAAGACACAAATGGCCAAAATACACATGAAAAAATTCTCAAAATCATTAGTCATCAGAAAAATGCAAACAAAACCACAATAAGATATCATCTCACCCCAGTTAAAATGGCTTTTATCTAAAGGACAGGCAACAACAAATGCTGGCAAGGATGTGGAGAAAGGGCAACCCTTGTACATTACTGGTGGGAATGAAAATTAATATAACCACTATGGAAACAGTATGGAGTTTCCTCAAAAAACTAAAAATAAGAGCTACCATATGATCCAGCAGTCCCACTGGTAGGTATACATTGAGAAGAAAGGAAATCAGTATACAAAAATGATATCTGAACTCACATGTTTATCACAGTGCTATTCACAATAGCCCACATTTGGAATCAGCCTAAGCATCCATCAATGGATGAGTAGATAAAGAAAATGTGGTGCATATACACAATGGAATATTATTTAGCCATAAAAAGGATGGAATTCTGTTATTTGTAACAACATGGGTGAAACTGGAGAACATTATATTAAGTGAAATAAGCCAAGCCACAGAAAGACAAATTTCATTTTTTCTCACTCATATGTGGGAGCTAAATATTAAAACAATTGATGTCATGGAGACAGAGAGTAGAATGGTGGCTACCAGAGGCTGGGAAGGGTAGCAGGGAGTGGGGCATAAGGTGGGGATGGTTAATGGGTGCAAAAATATAGTTAGACAGAAGGAACAAGATCTAATATTTAATAGCACAACAGGGTAACTCTAGCCAACAATAGGTTATCGTATGTTTTAAAATAACTATGAGAGTGGAATTGGAATGTTACTAACACAAAGAAATGATGAATGCTTGAGGTGATGAATATCCCAGTTACCCGATGTGATCATTACACACTGTATGCCTGTATCAACACATCATACATACCCTATAAATATATACAACTATTATGTACCCATAATAATTAAAAACAAACCAAAAAAATACGTTTTATATGTTTTAAAAGCCTGTTACCAAATTCCCTGTATTCAACATAGACTCAAAATCTTGTTTCATTTCATGATGCTCCATGGCCAAAAAGACAGTGTTGACTATGATGCAGATGGTGATGGCCAGCTCAGTAAAGGGGTCAGTCATCACAGTTTTCAGGACCTTCTTAATGCATAGCCACTGGGGGCTACAGTCCCACACAAGGTATTTGGATGCCAGGTTTTTGCCACATGGGAGACAAGGTTCCTGTGATTTTTCTTGTTCTGGAGGAGAATGAAAGAGCAGTTGAAGAGTTAGCTCTGAGCCAATCTGGCCTCTCTTTGCCTGAGGACATCCCTTCCTCCCTCTTCCCCAGGGTCTCTTGCAACACACGATCAGTTGAGAAGGGCACTGACTTGCGTAGCCAGAAAGGTTTTTCCACCAATCACAGTGCAGAAGAGACAACATACAACTAGCATGTGGTATAGTCAAGTACATCAGATCTTTACAGTCTCATTGAGCATCCAGGAGCTGGACTGCACATTAGAGATAGAGATGTGGAAGTCAATACTGGCTGGCTGTGAACCCATGAGCAAGATACAGGGGACAGCTGTAACAGAGGCACAAGGGGCAACCAGTATTTAGGGGAAGGAGAGAGAGTCAAGCAGGGGCATCTGTAGCACCAAAACAATAAAAGGCAATAAAACGCTGGCTGAAGTTCAGGCCATAAAGCAGCTGCAACCTAATTTCCCTGACACCATTTCGGGGACTTATGCAGGCCAAGTGAGGTGGTGCGATAGGGTCACAAGTGCTAAGGGACCCATTTGACTTCACACCTGCAGGGACTTGATCCTGCTCCTGAACACCAATCCCTTAGTTGGGGCCCTGTTACTTGCTGTTAATCTGGCCCATCAGATGGTTCCAGCCTATCTACAGAGGTCCTCTGTTGCCCATCCAGATTCCTGACTCTAACCTTGACAACAGCTGTCACCTCCTGGAGACTTATAAGTCTTCTCTTCTTTAGCTGACCATTGTCACTCAGACCTCCTGTGACTGCCTGTCCTGGTTATGAGGTCCTGTCTATGCTTCTGGTCCGATGTCCCTGAAGCCCAAGTCTAGCGAGTTCCTACTACTACCCAAGTGCCAGCTCAGAGGGGGTCCACAGGGAAGGCCCACTTCTTGCAAACTGCTTTGCTGACATGCTCTAGAGGCATAGAAAATTGCTCTTTGCAGGACGGTACAGTGGGTTGGTTCCAAAAAAGACTCCACTGCAGAAGGTTTCTGGGGGACCAGTGGAAGGACGTTGAAATTAGGCTTTCCCTTGGACTGGGGGCAGAACTTACCATGCATGGTGATGGTGAGGATACTGACAGCACTCAGTGCCCTCTGCCTTTGGAAGGTGTCTCCATGCTCATCAAAGTGGTCCACTGACAGATTCTGGGACAGTCGTTTGGTTTGCTGTAGGAGGTGTGGCTGTAAGAGAAGGCATGGTGCATGTTCTAAAAACAGGGGCTGCCTCTGTTCAAAATTTCACAAACTACTTTGTTTCAATGCCACATGCAATGAAGTTACTCAACATTTTAGATAGGTCTATTCACCTCATCTTTACAGCATGCCAAATGTTCAGTTTTTTATTTCATGTTTAACACATAAGAGACATATTATTTGGCCATTCATATTTCTTTTGCATGCACTTTTCTAGAGTCCTACCTACAGAAACTTTACTTTTTGTGCTTTATTCATTGTTAACAAAGAGCAAACAAAATGTTACAAAAACTAGAGAGGATGGTTCAGGGAATTAAAGCAATAAAAAGCTTAATTTGGAAACAATGGTTGCAAAGGGCAAAAGTCAGGGATAAATTTAGAAAGGTGGCTTGAAATTGGCCAGATAGTGAAGCTCCTTGGACAACAGCCTAGACAGACTTAAAAAGAGTAACTAAAAAACAAAAACAAAAACAAAAAACAGTCAAACTAAATATCACAAAATATATATACTAAACCCCAAGCACCCTCTCAGGCTGTGCTGAAGGGCTTGTTGATTCTCACTTTACCTACAATTCTAAAGTCACTGGAGGTTAAGGGACATAAACCTGCAGCTATCCAGACAGCCGGAGTACCCATAATGTCTTATTTCCCAAAGTTTCTGACCAACCAGAGCCTTAAATGGAACTACCCCTTTGTGCAACCTATACCTATTTCCTGTTCTAGTTAAAGAGAAAACACGTTTTGTATCAGGTGTCTGGGTCTTTGTCTACTGTTTTGTGAATTGAGGAAACACTTTTAAAATATCAAAAGAAAAAAATATCAAAAGAAATATCTTTAGTCTCTTCATTATGCTGTGGTCTGTAAACCATGAGACCTGTCCCCATCACTGCAACAGAGAACTGACCGTAACAGAGGATGGGATCCTTCTATCTAATTCTGCAAAGGTCCCTGGACTCCCTTTCCCCACCCCATAATCAGGCATGTATACCCACCTTCTACCCATTTCATCTTCTTTCTCTCTCAAGAAAGTGGCTCTTGCCATCCTTCCCTGGCCTGTATCTTCAACGTTTTCTTCTCTTTACAATGAAAACATGTCTGAACATTCCTACCTTAATGATAAGAACAACTTTTTCTACTGACACGCCCCTGTGGCTTCATTTCTGCATGTCGCACTGCCTACTCAACATCCCAACTTGGATGTCCCATAGGCACCTCAAAATTGGCACATTCAAAATTGAACGTGCCGCCTTTCCCACCTCAAGACATGTTCCTTTCTTGTCTTAGTAAATTACGCTCCATGGTCAGCTACCTATGTCGGAAACCAGGAATCATCCCCATCCTTTACATCAATTCAATTGCCAAATTTTATCTTCTGTTGCTCATTGCAGTCTGTTAATTTCTCTTCATCCTCACTGTCCTAACCCTGGTTTAAGCCTCTGCCACCTCTCTCACTTAAGTTACTGTAACAACTTCTTAATTGTTTGCCTCCAGTCTTGCCCTCATCCAGTCCCCTATCTTCAATGCATCCAAGATTTCAAAAATGTAAATCTGATCATATCCATCTCTTGTTTAAACCTTTCAATGCCGCTTATTTCTTGCCATCAGTGGAAAGGGTGAGAGCCTTAGCTTGGTTTTCAAGGTCTTTTGTGATCACCCCATCTTACCATCACAGCTTCTTGCCACCTTTTCTAGTTGGTCATATTCTCCTGCTCACCTTTGCTTCCAGGCCTTTGTACTTGCTGTTCCCTCTACCAGTAATGCTCCATTCTTCCTTTCGCCTGGTGAATTCATCCTTTCTGCTTATACACTGCTTCTGAGGAACACTTTTCTAATTCACTGCTTTTCCCCCAGCCCCTACCAAGTCTGGGTTGGTTGTCTGAAGCAGATGCTGTTGGTTTTCCCATCTAAATCTTCCCTAGTGCATGCAAGTTAGAAATACAGGAAAATTGTTCTCTCTAGTCCCCAGCAATCTTTAACCAATGATCGACCAAAGTTGGTGTGTGTACTTCGGTCCATCAGTGGTTAAAGATGTATGTACACACCAACACATACTCCAACGCCCTCACTCCAGAGGGATCGAACCCCAGCTGCCTTCAGTGGTAACTGGCTTGATGGTGCACCTTCACTGGCTACCTTCCCTTCTACATATCACTTCTCCCTCCCCTCTCAGTGCTTCCTGGGATCACCTCCCCAATAATCTACTTGCACTCCAGTGTCGCTGAATTTGCTTCAGAGGGAACCCACACTGACATGTTGCTCCTCCTCTGTTCTCCCACAGCGACATCACGCCACTCATCACATTCCATTGTATCTGCCTCCCTATGAATGTGTCTTCATCATTGGTTGTAAACTCTGTGGTGTAGGAACCATGTATCCCCAGTACCCATCCTAGTGCCAAGCAGATAGTAAACACTGTACACACCTGAAATAGATGCTTATAAAAAATGGGTAATTGAATAGACATAGGATGCATGTATGTGCAAATGGATGAATGGATAAATAAGGGAATGAATAAATGAATCCTTTCAATTAGACTGGCAACTGGACCTGTCCACCTGGACAGTACTGTGGTATCATCAGTCCCTTGGACAAGACTTACCTTTTTGGGGGAATCTTCATCAGAATCTGATCCTGGAGGCTGATTTTTCCTAGACTCTCTGAAAAAGAGGGACTTCCTTTTCTTATAACTAAAGAGCTTTCTCTTTTTGGGAGAAAAGGATGATGTTTCAAGGGAAGTAAGTGAACTTCTGTCAATTCCCATGGCAACCAGAGCCTTAGAAAGTGAACAAAAGCAATTAGCAAACAGATTGTACCTCCTCATAAATCATTGCAAATGACCTCAATCTTAGAGTGGTGGAACTCTCCTTTCTTTTGGTAGCATTGTACATTTAGATTGCCCATCACCTAACCAGAATATGCTAGTTCTGTCATTACATATCTGAGGGAACATGTCCTGTTTTTGCACAGAGATTATAGCTGTCAAAGCAGTATTGTCTCTTGTATTAACATCGCTCTGTATCACTACCCCTTAGCACACTGTCCAGTATGTGCTAGGTGCTTAATAAATGTTTACGCATTTATCGATGATGCAGATACTAAGCATTTATGATAAACTTCCCCCTGACAAATCCCTGTAGAGGATGAAAAGGAGTATAAAACACAGTCCCTGCCCTGAAAATCTTAGCATTGAGTGGGAAGAATGTAAAGATTCCAGGGAAACTATTAGAATGACTGAACAAATATGACAGGGATTTCAGCCAGGGAGAGATGATCATGGCTGTTGCTCTAGGGCCCCCCTCAAGCAAAAGCCCTGAACACAAAATTTTTCATATTTCCGGAAGAAAGCCTGGATCTGAGCCTGGATTTACATATACATAAATTATATCCTCTAGTCAGTAATTTGGGACATGTCTGGAAGGCCGAGGCTTTAGAAGGTCAAAGAGCATCAAGACCAAGCGTGCCCTGTTCTCAAGAGCTCTGTGCCTGGATGACTTTGTGAGAGACAGCAGCACAGCCAGTCCCCAATGGGCTTAAATTCTCTGAAAAGCACCAGTAGAGAAAGCACTTTGACCTGGCCCCAGACGGCAACCTTGAGCTCCAGGCCACGTTGCCTCTGAGGTCCCTCCCCCAGGCAGAGCCCACGGCCTGACCCCATGTCCCTACCTCCTTCTCCTCCTTTAGCAGCTTCTGGGCTTCCTGAAACACCTTTTCCTTGGCCTCCGTCTCTGCAGCTACGTTTCTGTTCTGCTCCTCATAAGCCATGGTGACAACAGCCAGGGTTAAGTTAATCAGGTAGAAGGAGCCCAGGAAGATGACCACCACAAAAAAGAAGACTGAGTAGAGCCCACAGGTGCGCAGGGTCTGCAAGGGATAGAGCACATGCTTGCATCTGAAGCTTTCTTCCCCAGAGTGGTGACAGTAGCCTCAAGCAAAGATTGCACAGGGACTCCTGATGCTCCGCCTCTCAGTGGGGAGATGCCATCCATACTGTCACATGGAAGTTTCAGGGACTTTATACCTATGACTTTCTTAAGGGTATTTGCATTTTTTTAATTTAAGGCAAAAGAGGTAGTGCTAGTGGGGAAATTTCAGACAGCAGGGAATCTGGACAGTGGTAATATTTCTAGGAAGATGAATGTTTTTGCACTCTTCTTCTAAATATCACATTTATAATTTTCTTGAAGTTTCTGATAGAATTTAACAGTACCACTGTTAAAGATGAGACAGAGATGACAAAGTGGAGGATAGATGGTAGGTTATAAATAAATGATTGATAAGTAGGTAAGTGATAGACAGAAGGGAAGGGGAGGGAGGGAGGGAGAAAAAGGAGAGAGATTCTAAATAGATAACCTGTTGGTAAAGCTTCTCCCAGGAATCTTGGGTCATAAGCCGGAACATGGCAAGAAAAGACCAGCCAAAGTTGTCAAAGTTCGTATAACCATAGTCAGGATTAATTCTGGTGTGATTGCATTGAAACTCTTCAGAACAGGCACTAGATATTAGAAACAAGGGAACAGAGAAAGAATTACATACCCCATAGCCCAGCTTCCCTCTTCCCCATGAGCCTGGCTCTTCAGAGGGCCACGGGCTCGCACCAGACTCCCCATCCCTGTCTGCCAAGCCTCCTAGCCCACACCTTAATGTTGACACTCCTGGACTCATTTTCCAATGGATTGATTAATAAGTTCATATTAGCAAGTTCTTCACTGAACAATTAAGAGCAATTACACAGTGAACAATTGACAGCAAAACAATGCATAGAATGAATATTAAGTCTCCCCCTCTCCCCAGTCCCTTGGTCCTACTTCCTAGAGGTAACAGTTACTTTTGTAACTTCTAGTTTTCTATGACTATGGAAGCACATATACTATATTTATACATATCTTCTATAATACACAAATGGGAGCATGCCTTGAACACTGTCCTGCATCTTGTTTTTTTTATGGAACAATATAGCTTGGAGATCATTCCGTATCAGCACACAGGGAGATATATCATTTCTTTTCCTGCCTCCAGTCCTGTGATTTGTTTAACTGCTCCGCTAATGATGAATATTTAGGTTTCAGTGATGAAAAGTCCTTACAAACATTTGGGCAATGGGTATCTTTGAACATAGGTCTTTCCCCATATTACCAAAGCACACATCATTGAGTACAATTACAGGATATACTAAGGGTATGTACGCAGTGTAAGTTAATTTAATTGCTGTATTAACAATTCTGTTAATTTTTAATAAACAGTGTTTTAATCAAAGTAATACATATGGTTTAAAAATTACGTGCATCAGACTGCTTGTAATGAAATAATTGTATCATTCTTTATGCACCCTAAATGCAACACCTTTTAACTCATTTATATCCGTATCTCTGAATATAGTGCAGACGTTGGTATTTGATGCATCAGTCTTAGTCCTGGCTGATTAACTTCTGCCTATGGTGGCTGAGTGCTAGCTCTCCATGTCCCACACCACTTTATCACTACTTATGTCACTTGTCGTAGAAAACATTGGGACCTGTGTCAATGGCTCTCCTGGGTTGGGTACATTTTTTTCTTGGCTTTTGCACGTTGCCCTTTTCTAGTTTAATTCCTCATTTTTCTGGAGCACCTCTCCAATAGCTTCTTAAGAAGACTGAGTGATCTTTGCATATATCTATTTATATTCTACCTTCACAATCAATTGATAGTTTGACCAGAAAAAGAATTCAGGATCAAAAATCATTTTTCCTTAGAACTATGAAGGCACTGCTCAGCTAATGTCCTGTGTTGCTATTGAGAATTCCGGAGCATTTTTTAATTTTTGTTCCTTTGTGGGTGACTTTCTTTTCTTCTTTAGTTTTAAGATGCGCCCCCCGCCCCTGTCAAAGTTCCGAAATACCGTGATAATGCACTTGGCATGGTCCTTTTCCATTCATTGTGCTGGGCACTTTATGGGGCCCTGAGGGACTTGCATGCTTAGTTGCAGGGAAATTTTCCACATAATTTCTTCCCTGATTTCTTCCCTTTTGTTTTTTCTGGAGCTTTCTTTCTGGAATTTCTACTTAGTCAAAAATTGGAACTGCTAGACTGATATTTACTCTCATATTTTCTGTCTTTGTCTTTTGTTTCTACTTTCTGGGCTATTTTCTCAACTTTATCTTTTAGTTCCATTATTGATTTTTTGTAATCATGTTTAATTTCTAATAAATCTTTCTTGTTTTCTGACTGTTCTTTTTTCATAACAAGGTATTTTTGGCTTTATGTATGCCATATCTCTTTTAATTTCACCAGGGTCACTATTTAAAGTTTTTAAAGCCCTTTTTGGTTCTCTGAGTTCTTGTTGTTTTGTCCCTGACCACTTTTTCTGTTGCTTTATTTTGGTATCCTTTACAGCCTGGTGAGCCTGGACTGTTCAGCTGTACTAATCGGAGGCACCGACAACGATCAGGATCCGTCTGGTGGGCAGAGTGGGACTTTGTGAGTGAAGGCTTTGCTTTGGGGTGACTGAGGAGGAGGGCATCCATTGTGGCTGCCTCCCCCCAGCTCCTGAGGAAATTCTGTGAAGTCTCAGTGTCCTCCGACTTCCAGGAGCCTGTTGAGAATGGACCAACCATACTTGGTCTCCCTTGTTTCCTGACTAGCACTCAAAATATAAGCCTGTTTTGTCCAATCTCCTCCTCTCTGGATGCACCTTCTCATCAGCTTATACAGCTGATTAGGCCTCTCTTCCAAGGCTCCCATCACCAGTCACTCACACCAGAAAAGAGAAACACCTGTAACAGTTTTCTCTCTTTTGCACTTCCCACCACTCTCTCACACATGCATTTGCACACACAAGTAACACCAACATCCCTCTGCAGTCTGCAAGTCCTGTTCTTTCTATCTCCTAAATGTCTTTGGAATTCATCCATCCATTTCTCTCCATCACTACTGAATAGCTTCATGATTCTCACCTGAACCAGCACAGTCTCATAAGGGGCTTCCTCATCTACTCTGTTCATCCATTCTCTACACAGCAGCCATGGATGGCTTTTGAAAAACTCTAATATGCCCAAGTCATTCCTCTGTATTAAAACCTTTCCATTACTCCTGTGTCTTCTATGACCAAGATCAAAGTTGCTGGCACTGATGGGCTGCTGGGTCCTGCATGGTGGGCTCTTTTCTTCCCTCCTGCCTCCTCTCTGCCCAATAAGCCACCCCCAACATGCTCTCGTGCCCCAAGGTCTTCACCCTTCTGTTTGTACTGTCTGGAATAGTTTCCTCCATCTCTTAACCTACTGGAACTTCCTGCTCATACTTCAAATCTGATTTGTAGTCACCAGTCAGTTAGTCCTAGGGTGGGAAGCAATGAGCAAATGGTGGAGACTAGGCCTGGGCCCTGGACTGCCTTGGAAGGTGACCTCTGATCTTTTCAGAGTGCCATTTCCTAGGAAACTACCATGTTATGACCAATGTGGAATATTGTATACTAGGAGCTGGTTTACTGTAAAATTCCTGAGTTCCCATCTTGTGCCTAGACTGAGAGAGTTATGCTTGGCACGTAAACTTGGAATGAAAAGAACACTGCAAAGACCAATCGGAAACCAAGGCTGCTCCTTCTCTGTGTCTAGATGACACACTCCACCTTGGATTTTGCCTGTCCTAATCATATCTGCTGGTGTGGGTGAGGGGTCAAGGAAGCATCACATGCAGCAGCTGTTGGGCCCCCTTTAAGATGAAGACACTGTGGGTACAATGTGTCCTGTCGACGATCACCCTAGAGAGCTCAGGAAACCTCATATTAGGTTAAAGCCTATTGTGTCTTGCAAGTGGAGAGAAGTCTCCCCTAATTCTCCAGACAGGGTCACAGGCCCTGTCATATCTCTGAGAGCCGGCACGTCTCCCTTATAACACTCATCCCACTTTCTAGTAGTCATATGTCACTTAATGATGGGTACATATTTTGAGAAATGCGACATTAGGCGATATCATGGTTGTGCGAGCACCACGGAGTGCACTTACACAAACCTAGATGGCACAGCCTACTACACACCTAGGCTATCTGGTGTAGCCTATTGCTCCTAGGCCACAAACCTGCACAGCATGTTACTGTACTGAATACTGTAGGCAACTGCAACACAACGGTAAGTGTCCGTGTATTTAAACTTAGAAAAGGAATAGCAAAAATTATAATATATAAAAATTATTATAATCTTGTGGGACCACTGTCATATGTTGTTATGCAACACATAATTGTATTTCCTCTCTGCCTATCTTCCTTGGAAGACATCAATTTCAAAAGTGTGGAGCTGCCTTGTTCATAATCTCATTTTTTGGATCTAATCAGAGTTGGGCACACTGTAGGCTCTTGATATCTACTTGCTATTGAGGGCTGAATGTAATCTATTTCATCAGAGTGCCTCACATATTATCTTTATTTGAAATACACTCAATAGATCTTTACTGAATTGAATCTTTCACCACAGAGAACACTGATATCCTAGAAGAAAGAAGGGTTTCCCCGTAGGGCCAAAGGGCTATTCCAGCTGGTGGGGTGAGTGTATGTGAATGTGTGTACAACTGTGTTTCTAGTTCAGGCAGTGGTGGTCAATGGGTCAGCAGAGAGAAGCGGCATGCTCAGATGTCTCGCATCAGGCTGATGCTACGGACCAGGAAACAAGGGCCTCGTGGGGCTTTTAGTCACGACTCCCTTCTCACCTTTGAAAGTCTTGAATATCCAACCCATAAAGTTAAAACATCACTAAGGTTTCAATAGGTTTCTTATAAGCTACCAATTCAGCACGACTAGGGAGAAAAGCTGCTCTAAACACTTGAGAATACTTTTTAACTTAATATTGCAAGTCCAAACTTGTGTAGACATAGGACATAACCAGTACCATGTGGGAACTACTATCATTGCTTCCACCAGGGATCAGATGAAGACTGGTTGCCACATCATTCCAAAAGGCCTAGAGGTGCTCTGCTTCAGGGAAAGATGGAGAGTATAAGCCTCTTACTTGTTATGCATCCAGGTGCCACACATTCTGAGTTCAGTGGAATTTTCCTTCCTTTCAAAACAGTGATCTAAGAGAAGAAAAAATCATAAATTCAGATTTTAAAGAAAACACTGAAAGGAAAGAGAGCAGCAAATATGCCAAAGTATGCTTGAAAATAAATTGGTTCTGAATACTCTAAAATGATCAAAGTGGGTATCTGGAGAGGAATCGGGGTATAAGCCCTCAGAAAGGAGCAAGGGAAAAGGGGGGAAAGGAAAAGGAAGGACAAAGGGAGGAGGAAGGAGTGACACTGCCGCCGCCACCCTGCCTCTTGGTACATAATACTGAACCGGAGACCAGCCCTGGGTAGCTGGACACAGACTCAGCCCATGACAGACATGGAGAGAATGTAGTCATGTGTGACTTGGGACACGTGAAATAGGGGTAAGGTTGACGTCAGTGTGGAGAGGGTGGGCAGGGAAAGAAGTGTTGTCTTTGGAGACAATATTTGAGCAGGGGGACTGGGAAGTTGCTGATTTCCTTTGGCCAAATCCAGGCATTCTGAACACTTCTGCAAAACATTACAAAGAAGTGGGCCAAGATCTAAATGGCGAGGGATGGGAACAGACACTGCTCTTGCGGATGTGGCTTCAGGCTTTGCCTTCTCCATGGAAACCTAAAGAATGAGGCAGTCCTCTAAGAAATGCACCTGCCCACAGGAGCACCCTGGATGGGTGAAGGCCTCCCTTGCTCCCCAGACTCTGCAAAGCAGGCATGCAGGCAGTAAGAGTCAGGCTAAGTCAAAGTGAGCCATGCACATACCACAGAGCGAACGGCGGGGTATTTACCGTTAGCTTCAAGGTCACTGGTAGTCTCACAGTCCTTCCTGATACATTTCTGGTTCAGACCTCCCATGAAGAGCTGCTGACCTACCAGGGCAAAGATGCTGAGGCAAAAGAGGGTCAAGATCATCACATTGACGAGTTTCTTCACAGAGCGCAGCAAGGCCCCCACGATGACCTTCAGACCTGAGGAGAACGACAGGTGTGGGGAGAAGCCCATCCCCCTCAGCTACGAATGGGCCAGGGGCAAGGAGGGAGCAACCAAGGCCTTGGTCTCGCCAAATTGCAGGCTGGAATTGGAAACTGGCCTGCCCCTGTTCCAACTCTGTGCTTTAGAAGCTGTGTGTCATCGGAGCAGTCAATTCCTCTGGGACTCGACATCTTCCCCTGCCCTACGCCTGCCTCAAGGCCCCCTCTGAAGAGCAAGTGAGGGGACTTTGAGCCCTCACTTTGAGCACAAACATGTCACACAGGCACAGGCGTAACTTAATGACAGTTGTGAAGGCTCCTCCACAGCTGGGGCCACACTAGAGAATGAGATAGACCTGTATTCAACATTTGGTAGTTACTGTCTCTTATCGAGATACACAAGGTGCCATGAGACAAGCTAAGTTGCGGGGTGCAGGGGTGGAAGAAGGAGCTTTGTCTAGATCCAAGTAATGAGGATGTCCTGAAGGAAAAAACTCATATTACCAGTTAAAATAGGGTGTTTTTCTTTCTATTCACTCATTCAAGAAATATTTATTAAGCACCTACTATGCCCATGGCACACTGCCAGGCTGCCAATGTTATAAAATAAGGACATTATCTTGTGGTATGCTAGTAAGTGATTAAAATTGGCTCCTCAAGGGGGGTGGGTTGGGTTAGGGAAAGCCTTGATTTGAACCTTTTACAAGTTTCCTTGTTTGCTGAATTCTGTGGCATAGATCCTGATCCCCCCTCATGGCCACGAGAGATTTCAAGCCGCTAACATGATTTCACTGGACATGAACTTGGAAAAAGAACAAGTCAGCTCAGCAATCCACTGAGTCATGGTCTTTGCTCTCAAGGGAGCTGGAGAGATGGGCTCCCAGATGTGAATTGTAATGCGTGGAATGACACTAAGTAACAAAATTTCAACTGACCGGAGTAGATCTTGAATGGTAAGCTTGAAGGTGGAGGAGGTGAGAATTCGTGGCAGTAGCATCAGCGTGAGGCCAAGCCCTTGGTGGATGGGCTTCCCACACAGTGTGACGCCAGATGGGAAGGAGCCTGGAGGCCGAGCTGGGGCATTCACTGTATCTCTAACTGAAGCCAAACCACAGGCTACCACAGCCTCACCCAAGCCAGCTTTTAATCTCTAACAAGACGCTTCTCGAAAGCAAGAAATTTAGATGAGATGTCTGTGATTTCAGAATAATTTTTTCATAGTTTCATGCACCTCCAAAAAGCATCCAGGGATCTCAGAGGGTTTAATGGGCCAAAATGGAGATCACATTCACCTGCACAGAGATGAAGGAGACACCAAAGCTGCTAAATGACTGCCTGGATGTATATTTTATCCATGTGAAAATACAAGGGGCTCAGCTTGTGCAAAAGACTCCTAAACCACCCGGGAAACCGAGGTCCTACTTGCAAATAAGGAAGAGAGGAAGGCGGGACAGATTCTACATAAAGTGCCCTCTGACTGCCAGTTTCTTTACCATGACATAGCTGCTTTTTTGGAGTTTCAAAAATAATCCATAGCCTCTGTTTGAAAGGATCCAAATTGCCTGAAGTTCAGGTATTGGGGCTATATGATATCTGAGGGCTAGAGCTGGATACTTTCCGGACAGTTCTCATAGTTTGAGTCTACATAATCGGCACAACCAAGCAGTCCCCATGGCTTTCCATAGTGTGCCAAAGCCACTGGTGGAAGACAGTAGGAGGGAGGGGAAGAAGGGAGGGGAAAAGGACTCCAGAGAGGGAAGATTTTTTCATAAAGTTTTTTGTTGGTTTGTTCTAGTAGAGAAGAGAGGGGAAGGAGAGGAGATGGGTATGCCATAATAACCTCATTTTTTAATAATTGAGAGTTCATATTGACAGCTAACCCTTGGCTTTCTCCTAATTCCCAGGGCTAAGGTATCTTCCTCACCTGGCTTCCAGGAGACCTTCCTTGGTTTCCTTCCTTCTTCACCATTGGTTCCTGCTCATCTCCTTTTCTGGTTTCTCCTCTTCTCTCCTCCCTTTTAATGTTGCAGTGCCCTGGGGCTCAGGCCTCAGTCCTTTCCTGTTCTCTGCCAGTGCAAATTCCCTTGGTGATCTTGTCAGATTGCATGGCTTTAAGTACCATCTACAGGCCCATGATTCCCAAAAGGGATATCCAGCTCAGACTGCTCCCTGGAATTCCAGACTCGTGTATCTGATTGCCTGCTTGACGCTGTCCCTTGGCTATCCACAGACAGCTCAAATGCAGCATGTCCAAAGCCAGTTCCTAACCTGACTCCCAAGGACTGCTCCTCTCACAGCCTTCCCTGCCACTGTCTGTGACTACTCCATCTTGCCGTTCATTGAAGCCAAAAACCTTGGAGTTATCCTCGACTCTTTTCTTTTGCCCACACCACAAAAGTTGACCTATCAGGAAATCCTATTGTTTCTACCTTCAAATTTACACAGAACCTGACCCCGATCCACCGATTCCGCAACCGCCACATTGATCTAAGAGTGCTACCATTCCTTGTGTGGATCGCCGTTTCTTGTGTCACTTTGCATTCTGAGAAGCAGGCCTTCTGGGATCAGATGCACAAGAGATTTGTCGGGGGCGGGGGAATGCCTGTGAAAGATGAGGCGGGGGAGAAGGAGTGGGCAGAGAGAGGCCCCAGACTGTGACGCAGGTCTGGCATCCAAGAAAGGCAAAGGCAAGGAAGGAAGCAGGATCGGGCAAGAAGAGCCTCAGACTGCAGTGCAGCTGTGAGAGAGTCTCAGGCTGCTGGGGGCCAAGGGTCCCCATCAGAAGAGTCCCATATCCTTCAGGAATGGGCCAGCACTAGTGCCCCCGCCATGCAGGGCAAGCACCATCTGGGCACAAGCAGGAATGCAGCGGTGGACCCAGACAGGTGGCAGCTGGGACCATCAGGCAGCTACGTTCCCACAGCTGGAGACTGGGACTGCACGTTTCCATGGAAACACCACGCCTCCTACCTGTCTTCCTGCTTCTCCCCTTGCTCCTCTACATTCTGTAGACATTCCTCTACATTCACACAACAGCTCCCATTTCTTCAGAGCGAAGCCCAAGTAGCCAAGTCCTCCCTGTGGTTCCAAGTCTCCCCTTCACTTCTGTGATCCCACCTCCACCGCCCGGCCCCCACTGCCCATGCTCCAGTTCCATGCCCATCCCTGCTGTCCCCCATCTCTGCGCTGGCCGTTTCCTATGCTCAGGACAGTCTTTCCCATGTACTGCGTGTGTCACTCCTTCAAACCTCTGCTTGCCTCTCCCCGCTCAATGACACCTATTCTGATCATTCTATTTAAATTGCTGCCTGCTTCCTCTAACTTCTGTGACTTCTTGTCCTCAGGGGCTTGCTTTCCCTTTTTATTTTCCATGGCATACAGCACTTTCTCACCTGCTCCACAATTTATTTAATACTTCTTTGTCATAGTTACTGCTTCATGTCTTCCTCCCCACCCCACCCTAGAAGGTCAACTCCATGAAGACAGGGGTCTTTGTCTGTTTGCTCACTTATAGATTCCAAGCAGCACGCACGGTGCCTGGGTATCTTAGGTGCTCAACAATTATTGGTTGAACAATCAAATAAAGGTGTAAAGTAGGGTTTGTTTGTTTGTTTCTGTTTTACATGATTACATTATGAAAAATTTAAATATAAAAGAACATTCTCTCCAGCTAAGAGCCAGTGTTGAAAGTTAGAGTGACTTACCTGAAACTACTGAAATGGCCTTCAAAGCTCTGAACACTCGGAAGGTACGCAGTGATGACATGCTGAAGCTGAACTGTGGCAAATATGATACAACCCTACAAGACAAAGCACAGGGCAAGCCTGAGCTTGCTCAGTCCTGCAGCTGCACCCACACATCTCCACAAAGGCCACAGATAAGCTCAGCCTGGGGCCTGCATCCACCCAGGTAAAGTCTGCAGCCTCACCTTCCCA
Source organism: Indri indri (assembly GCA_004363605.1). Taxonomy (NCBI): domain Eukaryota; kingdom Metazoa; phylum Chordata; class Mammalia; order Primates; family Indriidae; genus Indri; species Indri indri. The sequence goes on along the minus strand of RJWJ010003132.1, from coordinate 67,398 downwards.
GCCCCACCTTCATCTCAGGATCTGGCAATATCACTGTCCATTGCCATGGACCACGAACTACACAAGAGGCTATTCTCAGCTAATCTTTATATGTGGACGCAGATGAGATTTCCTTGAAATAATCCATGCAGTTGTGGCTATATCCATGGATAATAGAAATCCTCCCAAATATTTGTTGACTAGCTGTTAAGTTCCAGGCCCCAATGCACTTTGCTAAGGTCTCCCATCCACTACACAGCCAACCCTGGACATGAACCCAGGTGGTCTGGCTTCAGAACCTACAGGCTCAACCACTGAGCTACACCACCTTTAAATAACCAAGAGCACACAACCATTGAACTTCAAATGTAAAACTCTGAAACTAATAACACCTACCTTCAAGGGATTTTTTGAATATTAAATAGGAAAATATATTGAAAGTGCTTAACACAATGCCTCACACACATTAAGTAATGCTAATCACTTATTATTGTTGCCCTAGCACTGGGCCATTGCTTTTGTGACTTTTTATTTTACTGACTCCATCCTATGATTCAGATGCCAAATCAGCGTCCTTTCCTTCAGGAAGAATGTCAACCCTTACCTCACACCATACATGATAATTAGCTCAAAATGGACCATGGACTTAAACATAAAAGGCAAAACCATAAAAATTCTTTGTGATCTTGCAGTAGCCAGAGATTTTTTTAGACTGTTTCATTCCTCCTGCATGCTCTGACAGCCTGAAATATACATAGCTCCTATTCTGGTACTCTAACATACTATATTGTAATTGTCATTAATTGTCCTCTTCCCGTCTCAGCTGTGAGCGTCGTGAGTTTGAGAGTCATGTCTTTTTTTTTCATTGTCACAACCCCTGTACCTTGCATAGAGTCTGGCCCATAACTGCCCAGTGTTGTGAATAAATGACTGAAGAAATGAGAGCATGACTGTTGACTTAGAAATGGGTTTGTGTGTGGAGGCCTCTGGCCAATTAGCTGCATGGTGCTGTTCAGAGCCTACCAACACAGCACTCAGAGCTCTAGGCATTATTAGGCCACACTCAGCCACTCACATGGACATACGGAGCCCTGAGGCAGCAAAGGGGCTCCTTTCCCACCCCAAGTCCCTTCAATAGAAACTTTAACATTCTTACGCTGTTCCAATGACAATGGAGTCCAGCCAGTTCCATGGATCTCGAAGGAAAGAAAATTCATCCAGAATAAAACCTCTTGCCAATATTTTTACCAAAGCTTCAAAAATATAAATCCCAGTGAAGACAAGCCTACAAAGCAAATCATTCAGAAAAAGAAGGAACAGTATAAGTGAAGTGAAAAGCAAAGAGCACTTTAGTCGTATCTGACCTTGATATTTCATTCCACTTCAATGTGACATCTAACATTGTGATCTTCAGCAAACCAGAGTTTAGAAAGACAAGTTCTTCAAGCAAGATCTAGTATTTAGAATTTCCAAGAAACAGGCCCATAAAGTCACAAAGCTGCTTTTTAAAGCTTAGCTTTACGGCTGTGTTCTTGAGAGTAGTTTTAGCCAACATGAGGCCCTAGGACTGGAGGTTGTACTTTGTCACCACTATTCTAGAGCTGTCACTCTGATGTACAGAAGGAGATGATGGTGAGAAACAATAAAGACTAAATGACAATGAAAAACCTGGATCTTTCCATATCCTGCGTTCGTGGGTTGGAAGATTTAATATTGTTAAGATATCACACTACCCGAAGTGATCTACAGATTCAGTGCAATCCCTATCAAACTCCCAATGGCATATTTACAGAAATATAAGAATTCACCCTAAAATTCGTATGGAATTCCAAAGGACCCAGAATAGCCCAAACAATCTTGAAAACAAAGAACAAAGTTGGAGGTCTCATACTTCCTGATATCAAAACTTATTACAAAGCTACAGTAATCACAACTGTGTGGTACTAACACAAAGACAGACCAATGGAATAGAAGAGAGAACCCGGAAATAAACTTTCACATACATGCTCAAATGATTTTCAGCAAGAGTGCCAAGACTCTTCAATGAAAAAAGGACAATCTTTTCAACAAATGGTGTTGAGAAAGCTGATATCCACATGAAAAAAATGAAGTTAGAACCTTACCTTACACCATATGCAAAAATTAACTCAATATGGATTAAGACCCGAATGTAAGAACTGAAAAAATAAAACCTATAGAAGAAAATATTTGCAAATCATGTATCTGACAAGGGGTTAATAGCCAGAATATAGAAAGAACTCTTATAACTCAATGACAAAAAATTAAATAACCCAATTTAAAAGTGGCCAAATGACTTAAATAGATATTTCTTCAAAGATGATATGCAAATGACCAACGAGCATATGAAAAGACGCTCAACATCACCAATCATTAGAGAAAGTAAATCAAAACCACAGTGAGATGACCTCATGCCCATTACGATGGCTACTATTAAAAAAAAAAAACATAGCATGTATTGGTGAGGATGTGGAGAAATTGAAATGCTGGTATACTATTGTAAAATGGTGCAATGCCTATGGAAAACGGTATGGACATTCCTCAAAAAATTTAAAATACACCTGCAATATAATCCAATAAATCCTCTTTTAGGTATATATACAAAAGAATTGAAAGCAGAGTCCTGAAGAGATATTTGTGCACCCATGTTCATAGCACTATTCACAATAGCCAAGAGGTGGAAGCAACCCAAATGTCCTTCAACAGATGAATAGATGAACAAAATTTGGTGTATACATGTGAAGAAATGTTAATCAGCCTTAAAAAGGAAGAAAGTTTTATCACATTCTACAACATGAATGAATCTCAAAGTCATTATGCTAAGTAAAATAAGCCAGTCACCAAAAGACAAATACTGTATGGTTCCACTTACATGAGGCAGAGGCTGAAGGAAAGGGGAGATGGAGAGTTAGTGTTTCATGGATTGAGAGTTTCAGTTGTCCAAGATGAAAAGAGTTCAAGAGATGGATGATGGTAATGTTGTGCAACAATGTGAACATACCTAATTCCACTGAACTTAATATTATACATTTTTTTGTTATATGCATTTTATCACATTTAAGGGAAAAAAAAACTGTGTTTTCCCTTTTTCTTCCCAGAGTCTTACATTGTGTTCTATCCCTGCTATGGTTTGAATGTCCCCTCTAAAACTTATGTTGAAATTTAATTGCCATTGTGATGGTATTAAGAGGTGGGACCCTTAAAAGGAGATTAAGCCATGAAGCCTTTTCCCTCATGAGTGGATTAATGCCCTGATCTCAGGAATGGGTGCCTGATAAAATGCAAGTTCAGGTCTCCCTGCTCTTGCTCTCTTGCATGTGCTTTTTTGCCCTTCCATCTTCTGCCATGGGGTGACACAAGAAGGTCCTTGCCAGATGAAGTCCCTCAACCTGGGACTTCTCAGCCTCCAGAACTGTTATAATACATTTCTGTTCTTTATCAAGTATCCAGCCTATGGTACTCTGTTATAGGAACCCAAAATGGACTAAGACTAACAATTCTCTAATTTTATTTCCCTTTTTGCTTTCCCCCCTCCAAAAAAAAATAGCTTATATCTTTTGCTATAAGCCTAAGCTGTCAAAAATAGTGGGTTTGTATGCACATGCACACACCACACACATATGGGACTGAAATAATCACTTCAGTCATACAAGCTGTTGGTTCAGAGTAAAAGAAGTTGACCTCTTTCCTGGTAGTATATCTAGCCACTATTAGTCCTCAAAACTAAAGAACTAAAATCTTGGAAACTTGAAAACCCCAAAGAAGCCAAGTCCAGAAGCAGAAACGGTCATGAGGCTGCCACAGGCAAGAGCTTCTCTTCGCTTCTGGCTTTTTCTGGGCTGCTCACCTTTTAGGTGATAAGTGAACACATCAGATTAAATAATGTTTGTTCTGAAATATCACCTTTTAAACTCAGGAATAAGTTATAAAATTATAGGTACTCTGATAAAAAGCTGTAATTGCAGGTTTGAGGGATTTTGCAAGTCTTCATCTAGAGCTCAAGCAAATGAGACAGCAGACCCTGGCTGCCATTCCTGCTTGACCATCTGGCTTCCCACCTCCAGCCTCATTCTCTCTTCTCCAGCTGAAGCCTGGCCCAATGGTGGGACAAGGAGACCAAGATGACATCTGACATAAAGTACAGCCACCAGCAGAAAGCTGCTGCCTCCTTATCTAAGGACATTTTCAACAGCCTCCTCCCACCCCCATTTTCACGCATTCACTGCCTGTCCAAAGGCCACCAGGGGAGAGAAGCAGCTTCCCCACTCCCTTACCCCTGCCTCTCGGTTTCCCTATAGCCTAGAAAAGGGTTCTTCGGTATCTCTGCCTTATGGATCTTTTAGTAGTGAAATAGCCTTAGAGCAAATCAGCTTCCAATTGGGCCACTGCTTCCCATAATGGAGAGATAAGACTCAGTTGTATCTCACCACAAGTCCTGGGCAGGGCAAACGATTGTTGTGGAAACAACAGCCCATCCTGGTCTTTCTGCTCCACAGGTCCTGCTGTGCTGATCACAAAGGCTTCCAGAGAAGCCGCAGTAAACAATGAGCAGCAGCCCCTGCACTCTCACCTAGCTCTGCATACAACAGCCAAGTCTCCAAAGGGCAGTGATGCTGCCAGGAAGGTTTCCATTCCCAGGGCTATCTGTGCCCTCCCCAAGGCACAGTCCCTAAGTTGGCTGGCCTTAACCAGATTCCAGTTTCCACACAGCAACAGAGAAGGACCAACCCTACAAAGATCCCACTCAGCAGGGAGAATTTCCCAGAGACGAATGGACCAGATCAGACCTTGTAGTCAAAGAAAGGGCAATTTCCAAAGTCCGGCCTCTAATCCACGTCCCAGAAACCATTAGAACCAAGTAAAGGAGAACAGTCATGATTTACAGAACACTTCCAGGAAAAAGGTAGTGTAGAAGTGACTGGAGACTGCCTTCCCAAAGTCCCACTGAAAATCTGTGGAATGACCTGAAAATGAAAACATTTTCTAAAGCAGCATAGTGAGAATTAGCAACACCCAACTTGCAGGGGTAAGGGTCAGCAATCCCTCTCTCCGTGGAGCATCCACACTCACTCACAGAGCCCCTTTCCTGCCAATGCCGCATTCCTTGATCAGTTCTTCCAAGGTCAGGGAGTCCTTGGTCCCACTCCCCACAAGAGGCACAAACAGCTGCTCCTGCAATCACACCTCTAGCATGAGTACTTTCGTATCTGTGTGCCCCAGTCCCTCAAGCCTCAGACAGAGTAAATGAGTCATTGCCCCACTCATTTGATAAATAATAGATGAGCCATTCCATTCACAAGAAGCTTCTTGCATCTGCCTGAACCTGAGTGGGTCTCTGAATTCCTAGAGTATCTGAAAGGAAATATTTAGCTGCAAGCATAACTAATGCAGGAGAGGTAGTACAGTACTTGGAATTTGCCAAGCATGCACTAGGAATACTACTGTCAACATCCTTAAAAAGGAATCTGCAAGGAACCAAATCAAGGAGAAAGGGAAAACAGAATACAAAAGACATTTGGAAAATATTAATAATTGAAATGCCACATATTAAAATCTATAAGGCATAGGCAAAGTTGTACCCATAAGCATTGACCCAATAAATATTTTCACTATTTACAAAAAGAAAGAAAATGCACGAATTAAACATTCAAATTCTAATTTTAGAAAATGTTAAGTCCTAATAAATGTCTGATGAAGGAAATAAAAGAAGATAGAACAAAAAAATTATATTTTAAGGTAGAATTTAAGAGATAGTTTTAGAAAACACAGAAAAGGGAAGCTCCTAGGAAATCTAATCACAAAAAAGATAAAATATATGAACAAAATGATAAATGAGAAAAAAGAGACAGCAAAATATTCAGAGGAATCAATGACCAAGGAAAAAATGAACACACTATTAATAAATTTTTCCCATTCCACTATCTAATTTCTTATACCCCACCCCATCCCCAGAAAAAGATTTTCAGATATAAATGATTTTACTGGATAATATTCTCCCTCTCTCTCTCTCTCCCTCTCTCTCTCTCTCAGAATGGCTCATTTCCATGACGTAGAAAACATTTCAAAACATGGAAAAGATGGGAAGCCATGCAAGTCATCAACAGAGGAAACAAATGTTGACAACAAATGTTATCAAAGATAGCACAAAATATTACATACATAAAATGTTTATATATAACATTGATTATATATATCAATGGTTTTATATAACAACAGCAACTAGTTACAAGATATAATAAAAGAAAAGACTATATTTATAATGGCAACAAAAAAGTACAAAATCCACAAACATAAATTTAACAAGAAATGTGGAAGATCTATATGAAGAAAACTTTAAAACAATTCTGAAGGACACAAAAGAAGATTTTAACAAATGAAAGACATGTCATGTCCTCAACGAGTTCCAACCTCATGAAGATGTCAGGTTCCTCTAGGTTAATTTATAAATTTTATCACCATTTCAAGAAAACTAACCAAGATGACTGTAAAATTCGTGTAGAAAAATAAACCAACAGGAGCTGTAAAAATTCTTAAAAGGGGGAGCAATGAGGGGGTCTCTAGCACTCCTACACATTACAACATTAGACAGCCTTGAGAGTTTAAAAGCATGGTTCTGGTATAATGATAGTTTAAAAGCATGGTTCTGGTATAAGAAAATGCAGACCAATGGAACAGAAGAGAAAATCCAGAAATAGATCCAAACATACAAGTAACATCTCAAATCAGAGAAGAAAAGGTGGACTATTTAATAAACGGTGTTAGGATAAATGGATAGACAGTAGACATCTGGGATGGAAATTTAAAGGTAGATCTACTTATCACATTCTATACTTGGATATACTTCCAAATTAAAGATTTAAGATTTTTTTTAAAAAGAATCTATAAAAGCAGTCTAAGAAAATATGAGAGGGTTCTTTTATAACTTAAGGCTGGAGACGGTGTTTCTAATTATAAATCAACATCCACAGGCATAAGAGAAAAGTTTGTTAAATTTTACTACATGAAAACAAAAAACACCAAAAACAAAATTAAGAGACAATTGACACCTGCTTCTGGTGATGGAGGTATGAAGTGGTTGATCAAACCCTTTCATGGAAAATGAGTATTAAACTGAACAAAATATTAATATTGACAGTTATCGAAAGGTCCTGGAAAGTGAACAAAAGGAGGCAGAAACTGGAACAGAAGTTCCTTTTAAAGGAAGGTAATGCAATGCATAAGAATTTTGAAAATGCTTAACATTTTTGTCTGAGAGTGTTCTCCAACTTCCCCACTCCCACCCCAACATTGGCAAGTGGCTATAGCCCTGAAGATTTAAGATGGAAAAGGATACAGTTCGGAGCAGCTAGAAAGTTAGGGAGGAAATCCTGGAAGCAAGTGAGAGACAGCTAAAGGACAGGGGCCAGAAAACATGGGAATGACATACTTAAAGTGCCAAAAAAAATTGTGAAGCAACAATTCTATATACAATAAAACTATTGCTCAAAAATGAACACAAAATAAAGACATTTCAGATCAATACAAACTGAAGATGTGTTGCCAAAATAATCGAACCATAAGAAATATTAAAGGAAGTTGTTCAGGTTGAAGGAAAATGACACCAGAAGATAACAGATCTACAGGAAGGGATGTCTTTAAGAGACATGTTTCCACTGAAAGCAAAACTGTATTGTTGGGTTTATTATGTATGTTGATATGAATATATGACAAAATAACAAACAAATAGAAAACTAAACTGTGACAAGAATTCTGTATTTTACCTGAAGCAATTCAATAACTCTCAGTATATTGTGATAAATTAAGAATGCATATTTTAATTCCTGGAGTAAACACCAAAAAATAGCGCAAAAAAGTAAAGCTGAAAAGCCAGTAGAGGATTAAAGTAAAATACTAAAACATACCTGATTAACACAAAAGGAGGCAGGAATGGAGGAGCAATGAAGTAGCAAAGGAACAAAAACCCAGATGAGATAAATAAAAAACCAGTAGAAAAATGGCAGGCTCAAATCTAACTATATAACTATATTAAAAGTAAATGAACTAAACATTCCATCAAAAGGCAGAGATTGGATTGATAGATTGCATAAAATGCAAAAGCCAACTATCTGCTGTTTATAAGAGATACGCTCTAAATACAAAGAAGTAAAAGGGTTGATAGTAAAGGGATGGGAAAAGGTATACCATGCAAACAACAAAAGAAAGCTGGAGTAACTATATTAATATCAAGCAAAACAAATCTTAAAATGAGTATAACCAGAGACAAAGAAGACATTATTTTATCATTTCATAATGATAAAAGAATGAATATATCAGGAAGATATAATAATCACAAATCTGTATGTGCCTAATAATAGTGCTTCAAAATACACAAAGCAAAATTTGACAAAAAGAGAGAAAAAATAAACAAATCCACAATCACAGATGGATATTTCAAGCCTCTCTTTCAGTAATTCCTAAAAGTACTAGGTAAAAAATAAGTGAAACTATAAGAGATCTAAATGATACTATCCACCACCTTAACCTAATGACTGTTTATGGACTATCATACCAAATAACCGCAGAATCCACAGTCTCTTCAAGTGCACGTGAAAGATTTCCCAAGACAGACTCTAAAACAAGTTTCTCTTGATTTCAAAAAATTGAAATCTTACAGAGTATATTCTCTGACCATAATTAAATTAAACTGAAAATCAATAACAATTAGACAACTAGAAAAACATGAAATATCTGGACATTTAAAAAACACACTGCTAAAGAACACATGGGACAAAGAAGAAATCATGAGGAATAGTAGGGAATATTTTGAACTGAAAAGTAATAAAAACACAAAACAATGCATTGAAATCTGTGGGATATAGCTAAAGCAGTGCTTGGACAGAAATTTATAGCTTTATACAACTGTATAACAAAAGTAGAAAGATCTAAAACCAACTATTTAAGCTTCCGCCTTAAGAAGTTAGAAATAGAAGAGCAAATTAAAATCAAAGTAAATCGAATGAAAAAATTAAGACTTTGAAACTTTCATAAATTAACTTTCATATAATGATTCAGTCACTTTGGGAAAGTTTGGCAGTTTCTTACAAAGTTACACATATACTTAGGATAAAATCCATCAACTGCACATCTAGGTATTTATCCTAAAGAAATGCAAACATATACCTACAAAAAGACTTTTATACAGAAACGTTCATAGCAATTTTATTCATAATAGCCCCAAACTGGAAAAGACCCAAGTGTTCATCAATAGATAAATGAGAAAATAAATTGTGGTATATCCATAAATTGGAATACAAATCAGCAACAAAAAGGAAAAAAAAATAGTGATATATACAACAATACGGATGCATCTCAAAGCATTATGCTAAGTGAAAGAAACCAGACACAAAAGTATAGTATCATACATACCATACGATTCCATGTATATAACATTCTAGAAAAGGCAAAACTAGTCTAGAATAACAGAAAGCGGACCAGTGTTTGCCTGGGGTTGGGAGTCAGCGTAAGGGGATTGACTACAAAGAGGCAGAAGAAACTTTTTGTGGTAATGGAAATGGTCTATAGGCTGACTGCAGTGGTTTCTATCACATAGTTAAATATGCGATAGAAATAAATAATCTATTTGTTCAATTTATTATTCAACATATTCCTGAAAGATTAAAGCAGTAAATATGTTAAACTGGAAAAACTAGGACAACATAGAGGAAAATATTTATCAAGATACAAAACTTTCTAAGTTAAAAAATAAATTTGTGTGTCTGAAAAGCCAATTAAAAATGACAAAAAGTTAATATTTTAATTATACAAAGAACTCAAACTGACCAGGAAATAAATGAAATTGATACATGGGCAAAGACGGGAATACACAATTCACAAGCAAAAACATCAAAAAAAAGGTCTAATCTATCTGGAAATTAAAGAAATTTAAATATTTTAACTCCATAAATCAGAGAAGAAAAAATTAATGTTGGCAGAAATGTAATATGATTGGTTATTAGAATGTACTGCTGGTAGCAGAGTAAAATGATACAAGCTTTTTCCAAAATATTTTATCTACATATATTTTTAAAGCATTAAAATGTATCTTTTGATCTAGGAAATCCATTTTTAAGAATCTATCCTGACAAAATAATAATCAAAAAATAGCTTTATGCAAAAAGATGTTTGTGACAATGCCATTTATGTTACTGAAATACCAGAGTGGTTAAGTAAATTACGGTTTATTTTGGTAAAATATTATATAGCCATCAAAAGAATTCCTACAAAACCTATGTAAACACAAAGAGAACCACTTAAAATCTAAACATAAAATTGTATGTGTTTATTACAAACGTAATTTTAAATGACCTTTAAAGACAATTGTTAAAGTATGTACAAAACTAAAACTGACTCTGCCATCATTTGTATTGGGGAATTGGAATCATTGGTGACTTTTTCTTTGTCTCTTTCTAGAAACTCTGTTATCATCATAACTCTTTTAGGTATGTTTGTTGAGAAACTTAGCACAGTGAGTGAAGGAGAACACTTACTCAGGAGGATCTGTGTTACTGTAGTTGCTGAACCTTGCGGCCATGAACACACAGTTAATGGTAACTGTGCAGATGATGAACATGCTGAACAATGTGGCCGTCGTCCGTTAAGGCAGATACACTGCAGGTGGCACGTGTCACTAGTTATCATGGCGAAGACTGTGGGTGCTGCTCCTGGTCCCCTTTTCCGTAGGTGCGTCTATCCTCTGAGTGCGAGTGTTGGCTGAGAACTGTCCCCTTCTCTGGAGAACAGTCCCCTGCCGAATGGCAGCCTCCTCACCTGGAGAGCTGCACACCTCCTTCCACATGTCTGGCTGACCCAGACCCTTGCTTCAGAGTCACACAATTCTCTGGGACAACACAGGCTCCAGAGTTCCCCGTGGGATCAGGCTGAAGTGGGCTCAGCTGAGACCACGTCCTTGCTTGGTTCTGCCCCTCTTGTACAACCTGCTTCCCTCTCTCCTTCTCCAGAGAGTGCTCATCCATTAAATCACTTAAATAAGAATCTCCATCTCAGGCTCTGCTTCTAGCGACCCCTACCTAAATAGTTATTCATCACCATTCTCCTCAATATTTTGTGTCTACTGATCCGCATCTTTTTCTCCTCCCCCTGTTTAAAACTGCCCCGTATCCACCCCCCCGCCGCCCACCTCCTGCACATACCAGGAATGCTTGAAAATTCCTATCTGCCTTTACCCTTCAAGACTGAGCTTGCAAACTGTAAGTCTTAAGAGCCTGGCAAGTCACATAAATGGGTGGAATGGGCTGATGTTGGGCCACAGGAGGGGTGTGGTTGTGGTGAAACAGAGCTTACATGCTCCTACTTGAAGAAACATCAGTTTCTCACTATACCAACTTTTGCCAGGTAGAAATATGGGACTAGCCTTGCCAGAGATTCCATTTTTCAAGAGAAGCTGGAAATCTGGAGTATCCATGTTAGAAAGTGTTTCTGAAAAGTGTTAAACACCGTGTAGGTCCAACACAACACATTTATCAGTTCAATGCGGTGCATGGGTTTCCGGTTTGCAACCTTTGTTTGGGGGTCAACTAGATGTTCCTTCCTCCAAGAAGCCACCCTTGATGCCTCCAAAGCACAGCAGTACCTCTCCACATGGCCACTTACATACTACTAATCTCACTAAAGAAATTGCCTGCCTTTTGATCTATCTCTTTCAGAGCCCCAAGAACTCCAGGCCAGGACCCCCACACCTTGTTCACACCCAGCACCCAGCACGGTCTATGCCATGTAGCCATGGGCACTTGGCCAATCTGTGTGGAAAGAATGAGCTATTTGCCTCCACTCAATAAACATATGAACACCCTGGGTCTGGTGTACTTTTCACATGACCCGGACTTAGTAAAAGGTGCAAGAAAAGGATATGAATGGACAGAGATTACAATGGCTAAATTTCGGATTGAATTGAAAGGCCCAAAAATGAACAAGGCGCGTTTGGCACTGAAGCGGTAGATTGTTCTCTGTTTGTTCAACACCATAAATGTCTGCAAAAAATCAAACACAACAGGAATTAAATGCAGTGACAAAACAATGTTTATCATGAGTTTATTTACAGAAAATTCAGTGGGACCATGGTTTGAGGCCTGGCTTGACTTATGAGAACCACTGCTTCTGATTGCAGAGCTGTCATTCTGAAGCCCAAGGTACTTGCTGATCAGATACACTGTGACTGTGGAGGCTAACAGATCCCCCCTCATGGCCTGTGTCTCAAGATAAGTGTTGGGCTGTGGACTATTCACCTTATGGGATACTCTAGAGGAAACAGAGGTAGAAAATAGGAGCCCTGAAAATACCAAAAATGGGAGTATAGAGTAATAACTGGGGAAGACAAAACCCCTAATATCATACTCCATGGTATGTATCTGCAGAGACAAAGACTATTCAAAGAGAAAGAAATTGAGTTTGGACATTCATATTCAGCAGACCATTTTAAATTATTTTAATTATTAATGAAAACTTTGTAATGGATCTTAGAAGAGTAAGTGACCTAGAGAGTCCATATTGTTATGTCTCAGGTCTAAGCGGTTCCACATGAAATAACCAATCCATTCCAACCTTGATGATCTTCAAGAAAAAAGTCACCAAGGTTCCTGGACTTACTCTCCCATTCCCCTCATGGGCACAGAGGCAAATCTGCCTGTTGTTCTTAACTGCGGGAGAGGAAGGTACTGCCTCTACAGAAGGCATGTGGGAATGCGTGTGGGTGTTTTGGGTTGTCTGTCACAATGACTGGGGGCTCTACTGGCCTTTAGTGGGAAGGTCCAGGGATGCCAAACACAGGACAGACTTGCCAAATGGCACCGTGTCCCGCCAAAGTGCCCAGGTGAGCCCCACTGAAGAACACTGAACCTGTGCCCGTTTCCTCCTGGCACGACTCCCTGGGCTCTGAGGATGATGCGGCCCCTGGACGACAACCTTTCACTCACAGCCTTCTCATATTAACACCCAAGACCTCCCTCTTTCCATTTAACTGCAATCTGGCTGTCCCATTATCTGTCCCCAAGGCCATCAATTACAAACGCCTTCAGAGAGTGAGGGTCACTCCTGTCTCTCATCTCATGGCTCCTTTCAGATTTGCAAAACGTAGTACTTGACCATGTAATCTGGCATGTTCTCAGACAGCAGAGACAGACCTTGCCACCCAGGCCCAAAGATATCAGGGCAAGTGCTGCCTTGGCTTAGGTACCAGTACTTTAGCCACTGCCAACCCTCAACCTTCCTTTGGTGAGTTGCTAGAACTCACTGGTCTGGTGGGAGGGAAAATTGTGGACTAGGATATTTTTCTTTGTCTCCATAACAATGAAACAAGCCACAGGGTTCTTTAAAACCTATAAGCCCAGGAGACTAAGACCTGCTTTGGGGGATTCTGTGCCCTTCCTTTGAATAGACAGACAATTTTAGGGCACAAGCAAACCTCTCCTTGCTTGGAGTCACCCCAGATTGATAGGTGGCATGATATGGCTTTGCTTCTGTGCCCTTTGATTTTGATATTTTATTGATGCTGATTCTTACTGCTTTAAATATTTTAACTAATGGTGTATTTAACTACACTTGCCAGGGCTTTAATGATTAAAGTGATAGGTACCAGCTCCTCCTGCTTGCTTGCTGACACATCTTCACTCCTTTTTCCTGTTGCTCTTCAAAAAAAGGAGCTTTTAAAGAGGACGTGGCCTGTGACTATAGAAAGAGCCCTTGGGATTGCATCCCAGCCCCACCACTCACTGGCTGTTTGACTTGGTATAAGCCACTTCCCCATCTAGGCTTTGGTTTCCTCATCTGTAAGGTGGAGGGCTAAGGATGACCACACATACCTCACATGACTGTCAAGAGCACTGGCCAAGTGAGATCAAGGGTGTGCAGAACTCTAAACAAATGTCATGTCTTCTGGTTTAAAGGGAAGACCAAGGATGAGAAGACATGGTCCTGGAATATCCACCCAGGCTGGAACAGAGCACGCCAAGATGCTACCAGACTCATGGGTCTCCTGTCCAGCATTAAGGCAGAAGGAGACTTCTAGCAGTTAACTTCCCTCCAACAATGTGCCTCCAAGGAGCCCCTGGAATTCTGGGGCATAAAGAGAAGCAGAAATATTGGAGTGTTTTGCTCCTTTTTCTCTCTTCCCCTTGCCTGTCTTTTCCACTTGCACCTTACTTTCCTCTCTACACATGATCCCCATTTGTCCTGGTAACCCTAAGTCTGTCCAGATTTAAAGACATGCAAACAAAGCAACCTTTCTTTGAGTGTTCAGTTATTTATACGTGCCAGCAAAAGTGCCAGCCCATATTTTCTAGGGCTTCCCCTAAGCTCCCAGCCTCCTTCCTGCCCAACCTCCATCTGGCAAGGTGGGCTTTCCATCATCTGCTGGATCACACAGTGAGATGATGGCAAGGTCTTCTGAGCCTTTCTGGAAAAGAGACAGTCTGCAGACAATGGTGCTCACAGCCCCAGGCTTTAGAGTAACCCTCAGAGGAGCCCAAAGTTCATATTTCCTCAGTCAGAAGCCTCACTAAGGAAATTTTACTAGTATTTCCCTGCAAAAACTACACCCAGGTAGATGAAACAGCAAGGCTTTCACATATGCACATTGGATTTACATATAATCTGTATGTGCCCACTGGGCTACCATTTTCTTAGGCTTCATTTATTGAGCTCCTAGTATGCAACAAGTATGGGTTTGACCTTCATTAATTTTATTTAATAGCCTAGAAAGCCCATTGTCAAAGAGCTTTTCAAGGTAAAATCTTATTGCTGAAATGAGCATTTCTGTACAGTAATATTAATCTTTTATGTCAGCATAATGCTTTACAGTTATAAAATGCTTTCTTAGCATGTCTGTGCTGTAGGGTGGGAACATCAGGCATTATTCCCATTTTGCAGATTAAGAAAGTGAGTGTTTATGAAATGACTGGCCAAGAATCATAAAGCTGATCACTTGAAATGGCCTTCACCTAATCTCTGGGACTGCTAGTACAGTCTTCTCCCCAGACTCCATTTGTGTTTTCTCTGTTCTCTTTTTAACCTTTCTGTGGTCCCTCACCCTCATATTCTTCCCCAATACATGCACTGCAGAGAGAAAATGAGGACTGAGAGGAGTTCTCAGACTATGAAGGCAATGACAGGAAGTGAGAGCAAAGGAGAGGTACAGCCTGCCCTCTGCAAACCCCAAGGCTGGTGTTTGGACAGCCTGTAACACCAGTTATACCTGCATTGTTAGAACACCCCAGCCTCCCCATGGAAGCACCTTATGATTTCTGTAGAATGGGTCCAAGTCTTCCAGGGGCTTTGCTATCAGCTCACGGGGAACGTCGCCATAGAGCTTGGGCAACTTCCTAGAGGCCTTTAGATCAAGCTGAGGCCGAGGCTGGGGTTCTGCCTCTGTATGCTCTCCAGACTTCTTTTTGTCCTTTTGGATGGCTATCCGCTTCTCGATTGCAGCCAGAGAATCAGAAGTGAAGGGGCGGAAATTTCGGGCATCCGGGAAGATCACTGGGTAGCATCTGTCATCCATCTTCACCCTTGGGACAGAGACAAGCCACAGATCCTCAGAGAGCTCTCAGGGGGTAGGAATAAAACAGCCTGCCTGGGGTTCCACTCTCACAGGATGGTGTCACAGGGATCTGCAAGAGTTGAGGCTGAGGTGAGGGGCTTGGGAGCTGACTGGCAATGGGGCAAGTCAGAAGAGGTGACCACCACTGTGGGGGCAGCAGGGACTTTTGGTATAGATAAGACCAAAGCAGGGCATCATTCCTAGAGGGCCTAGGGAGAGGCGGGAAGTTGAGTTCAGAAACAAGTGAGCAGATGAAGCCCAGTCTCTAAAACTGAGACCCAAGCATCAAGCAAGATGATAAGGTTGAACTGGCTGAACTACGGAGTGGGCCTGCAGACAAGTGGCCACCATGGCGCAAGCAGGAGGGGAAAGAATAGGCAATCGAATGGGCCATAGCTATGGGTTGCAAAAGCAAAATTATAAGTGCATGGATCTTTTCTCAAAGTTCTTAAAATGTGATGGAATGGAAACAAAAGAGCCATAAACATAGGCATGAACATTGATACTAACATCTATGGTCCCATGACAGCTGTCTTACTTCCAGGACCCCAACCCCAAGAAAGCAGAAAAGATTTGCCAAAGGTAATATGGTCACTCCGCTACAGGATAATGGCTTCTGCAAGGACTTTCTCAATAGTACCAGGGTTAAAACTAGACTCAGAAAAAGCAGTTGAGGTTGAATGCCTTTATTCCCCATGCCAGGCATCCTCTTTCCTTTTTATTTGCTGAATGGTAATCTAGGATTGACTCTCACGTTACTCTAAGGAATTACGGTGAGGAATCCAGTGGAATATCACTGGTTTGTTCACTCGGCTATGTGCCCAGTGTCTGTTCCAGGCATGGATGCTAGGCACTGATGATGAAAAACCCCACAGTCCCTAGTCCTACAGTTATGCTGTCCTGGTGTAGTGAAGAAGACAGATAAAGAGAAGAAATTACAAAAGGACAAATGCTACTACAGGGAGAAGTAGAGCGTGCTATGTCTGTGTATAGGGTAGGTGTCTAACCAGTTCTGGGGAATCGAGGATGGTCTTCTAAAAAGCTTTGATATCTAAGTTGAGACCTGAAGGAGATTTAGGAGGGAAAAAATCGGGACATTAGGGTGTTGCAGGGAGAGCAAATGATGTGTACAGGAACTCTCAGGTGAGAAAGAACATGGTGTCCAGCAACTGGTTCTGTTTGCCAGGAATGGAGATTTCGTGGAGTGGAATGGCCAGGTGAGGCTCCAGTCAGCAGAAAGAGAACACATGCGGGTGTGTAATCCTTAGTAAAGACCATGGACTTCCCCCAGGGTAATGGGGAGTTACCAAAGGTTTGCATTTTTATTACTACTATCATTATTATAATTACAGGGAAATAACACTATCAGGTTTGTTTAAAAAAAAAAACAACTCTCTAACTGTTGGCAATTGATAGGGCTTGAGACAGGAGGGCGAAGGAGGTAGGGAGGAGAATCAGAGAAATGAGCTTGGAGTCTGTTGCAGCTGATCAAACTGCAGAGGATGACCTAAGGGAATGGATGGATTTGAGCATGACTTAAGAAACGGCCTTGATATGTGATAATGGGAAGGGAGGGATTTGAGAGATGGTCCTTACCAAGGTTCCTGGCTTGGGCAGCTGGGAGAACTGTGGTGCCACTCACTGAGCTAGAGAGCACGAGGGAAGGAGCATGCAGAGCGGGAATAAACCCAGTTCACAACACATGGAGTTGATGCTGCTTGGGGGACCTGCAAGTGGAGAGACTGCAAGGCACTGGAATACAAGGAAATCACAGTTTACACACGTCAGGCTCTGAAAATAGTATGAAAGAAGAAAAACGTAGTCACAATTTCTCTTGAAAATCCCTTAGGAAGAGACCATACTAAAGAGGTATTCCAATGCATTTCTCAACGAGTTCAGTGCAGCCAGCCTTTTTCCAGTGCCAGAGCCAGGCAGTCTTTTTTCAGTTAAGCCCCAAACAAGGTAGTTGGATCATGTTTAAGGGCCATAATAAAGGCAATGTATGTACCTTAAATATACAATGCTTAGGGCAATGTGATGCTAATACTGTGAGAGCCACATGTCAGCTGAAACCAAATGCGGGACTGCAGAGTCACTGCGTTCTATTCCACATTCGTTCAGGGTCAAGCTCATTATTGATGGGCCTGGATGATGGAATTACCCATACTGTTTAAATTCCCCCCTCCCTCTCTCTTTCCCTCTCATCGACGTATATCAATATAATTCAATTGGTATAAATGAAGTGGGCATATGACGAGGCTCTACTGCATCTGGCTGTAGAACTCAAGAAAGACATTTAAGATGGGGATTAAGAGTTTTGCAGTCAATGGCATATGGATGCTAGTTAATCGTATAAAATGGATGGGCTGAGACAGACCCTGGATGGCAAAAACTAGACCCTATGTTCCGTTACAACAAGGAACCCAGTGAAAGGCTGCTGCCATTATAACATGACTATTAAAGAAGAAACTGGACACTTTGACCCTGGGAGGTATTTTGACTGGGTTCTTGAGGAAAAGAGGCTTGATAAAAATATATCACACAGACTAAAACTGACAACCCCTGAAACCGCACACATTGAAGTTTGTTATAAATGATGAAAAAACTGAAGAGCCACATCTTAAAATTGCAAAAATTGGCCCAGAAAGAGAAAAGTTAATTAAAATTATTAACTCGAATAAATCCAACAGAATAAAACCAAATGCAGTAAAGTTTGCTTATTAACTGAAAAAAAGTTGGAAGAATCAAATATTCCTTAATAATAGTAAACTCAGGAAAATTGGACTGTGGAACTAGAGGCTCCACACACAAAATTAATAAACTTGATAAGTTAACAGAAAATCAACATGCCATATTTTACTATAATTGGTAAAATTTGGAATGACTCAAATCTCTATTGTGAAATTTATTCAGAAAATACTTTATTCTAAAAATTTTCTGTATAGGAAATAGATTACATTGCTAGAAAATTGGTCAAAGAATTAAATTGGCTAAGTGCAATTATTTCCCAAGTCCTGCTAGCAATCAAGTAGGAAGGCAAAATTTTCAGACACTAAATGACTCTTTACAAAAAAAATTATTTAAGTATATGTTCCCAAACAATGAAAAGAGAATTCAAAAAAAAGGAGGACACATGGAATCCAAAACACAGTGTACTTAACCGAAGAGTGCAGTAAAAAGTTCCAGGGTGATTGCAGTTCAATAGGTTTAAAAAGCAATTGGTCCAACTAGAATTAGAAGTCAGAAAACCCTGAGAAAAACCCTTAAAGTATAAACAAAATTCTATGTAACAATGAATATAATTAAGAAACTGGTAAAAAGAAAGGTAATTAAAAATTTCATTCAAAAAAATGTTCCTCAATAGTCATGGTTTACATATGAAGCCAACTAAATGACTTGAGCAGCTGACAGAAGAAAAGAATAGGAAAAAAGAGTCCATTTGACCTTGACACTTAGAACGTTCCCCTTCATGCAGCAGCAGGTCTGTGACATCCAAGTCCCTCCCTATATACTATGGGTCCAAACGCAGTGCAGTACTTGGTTTTGGAGAATAGTAGCTACAAAATCATTTTATTATAAAGGTTATCATTGGTTTTTAATTTTAACAACCATTCTATAGATAAAATACAAGCAATTATATTTGCAGAATAGAATACAAATGCTATAAATGTCATAGAATGCTATTGCAAGCTGGAGTTGGGGAGAACAGTGCAGGGAAGCTCAGGGACACCAATTTCCTCGCCTTAAACACTTGACGAGTCAAGACATTTTCTGAAAGTTAGATGGATCAAGCAATACAAGAATAAGTTTATCCCTTACAATTATACAAGCAATCAAGTACAAAACCAAATTTATTTATTTATTTTTATTTATTTATTTATTTTTTTTGAGACAAACTCTCACTCTGTTGCCCGGGCTAGAGTGCCGTGGCATCAGCCTAGCTCACAGCAACCTCAAACTCCTGGGGTCAAGCAATCCTTCTGCCTCAGCCTCCTGAGTAGCTGGGGCTACAAGCATGCGCCACCATGCCCGGCTAATTTTTTCTACATATTTTTAGTTGTCTGATTAATTTCTTTCTATTTTTGGTAGAGACGGGGTCTCGCTCTTGCTCAGGCTGGTCTCGAACTCCTGAGCTCAAACAATCCGCCTGCCTCGGCCTCCCAGAGTGCTAGGATTACAGGCGTGAGCCATTGCGCCCTGCCCGAAACCAAATTGAAAATATAGCTGATTAAAAACTGGAAGAACAATGGGGAGGACAGAGGGCTTACTGCCAGCAAGTTAAACTTCTCATCTCCCATAAGGACAATTCAACAACTTCAGCTCAAACTTGATAACTTCAGAAATAGCAGTGTCTGTGAATTCAAAGTTAGAGAGATCCCCATAAATACATACAATTATTATTTGTCAATAAAAAATAAAATAAAACTTTTTAAAAATTAAAAAATATACAAAGTTAGAGAGGCAAAGGCCAGAAGAATTAAAAACCGAAATGGTTAAAATCAGGATCAGATACAGAGAAAAAGGTATTTTTCATGTTTTATCCTTCCCAACATTTTCCCCTGCTGAGCTATTTGAATTATGTGTTTATGTTACTTGTATAGTTTTGCGAAAGGATGGTAAAAATCCTTCAGGGCCTCAAAACATTTTCTGATTCAAAATAGACAAAATACTGGGCACAATGACAGGCTCTGAATCCCCTTGAGTCATAAAGGAAACAAGTATAATCTCAATCTGCAGTCCTATGCCAGGAGGGCAGTGACATGTGAAGTATGACGTGACAAGTCTCAGAGCCCGGGAGGGCGGCGAGGAAGACCTGCACGAGGTGAGGGGCAGGGAGGTCAGGGCTGCCCATCCGAGGAGGCTCTGCTCCTGCTCCTCTGAGGACGACTGGCCCCAGCAGGCTCCCAGGCCCACTCCGGCTGCATGGACAGAAAACAAACGCTCACCTGGGAAAGAGGACTAGGACCTCACTTCCCTGAGAAGAGACCCTAAGTTCCTGGGGGATTCACTCGCAGGTAAGATGAGGGCGCTCCAGCCATTACTTCAAAGGGATATGAAACACGCTCCCAGCCGGCAAGGGTCCTACAGTCTGTGGGGAATCAGGTAAGGAAACGACGGAGGATGAAACCACGGATGTGTATAGCTGCATCGGGCGCTGCGGCGGCCCGGAGGAAGGCATGGCTATGAGGAATCCGAGCGGTTTAGCTGGGAGGAGAGAGGAAGGTGTCCTGGACAGCGCAGTGGGAAAGCACTGAGGGTGGCACCATGGCTTTCAGCTCTTATTTGTGAATTTGCCCATAATCATAAAAGTCACACAGCCTCATTGTGCCCTCCAGCTCACCCTCCATCCCTCTACATCCTGCTCAGTGCCCATGAAGCTGAACCATATGGGGCCCCTCAGTGGGATCCCCTGTACTCTGGCTTCTGGTTGGGTCTGGCCGGTGGGAGGCACCAGCCCGTGGTGGGAGAGTGAGGTCAGGAATATCTTCCCCAGCTCTCTCCTGATGGTGGCCACAGGCCACCGCTGCTGCGAGGTGACTATCCACATGGCTGTCTCCCCACTTGTGCGGCGCCTCCTTCCCCTCGCCCCTTCAGATGTGGTGTAATGGCACCCCACTCTCATAGACCCGAGAAGTGCACCATCACCTGTTTCTGTTAGTGAACTCTGCCCATGCCTTTGAAAAAGTCCCCTTAATAAAATATCCTCGAAATGCCCAATTTGAATGTGCCATCTGTTTCCTGCTGGGGCCCTGGCCGATAGAGTCATCCATTAAATAAAATTTAGAAAATGAGCAAAGGAAATGATCACCCGCAAGCCCTAGCCACCTAATACATGCATTTCTTGTCAGTAGCCTTTCTGCGCATGTACTTTACATGGCTGTCATTGTCACGTGTAAGCAATTTTACATGGTGACTTTCACCTAACCCTATGTCACAAACATTCTCACAGTGATAGCTACCATTTAATGAAGACACTGAACACTTTGACCCTGCTACTCTGACCCTGGGGAATATTTTGCCTCAGTTCTCGAAGAAAAGAGACTTGATAAAAATAAATAACACAAATTAAAACTGACAATCCCTGAAACTGCACACATTAAAATTTGTTATAAATGTCACATCTTAAAGGTAACGTTGAAAACTGCAATCCTGTTCCAGGTAAAAATGTGGGTGTGTTAATATATACTGGCTCATTTAACCCTCAAAATAGTCCTATGGGATAAATATTATCCTTAGGAATTTCTGAAAGAAATGTTTATCTGGAATCAAGGTGTGAAGTATTTGAGCCCTTCTCTTAAGGGAAAGAGGTTGTAATCTAATACCTTCCTTGACTAGTATTTCTCTCTAGTTTTCTCTCTGACCCTCATGCTTTACACTAACCAGGAAGGGAAGTCACAAAATGTTTGCAACTGCTCACCCAGAACATTTCAGCATGGATCGGCCCACACACCCTGTCATGCCAAAGGGTCACACTGAGGGTAGTAAGAGCTACAGGCTATGGACTCAACATGGCGTCAAATGCTTTCAATGGATCATCTCTCATAATTTCCAAAAAAATCTACAGGGTGGGCATTATTATATTATCCCATTTTACAAAAGAAGACATTAGGGCTTAGAGAAATTGAGAACGTTGCCTATGATCTCATAAATGCCAGAGAATCTCAAGCCGAAGCACTCATGTTCCAGCTTCATCCTCCCAGCCTCCAAGGAATTCCACCCACCTGCCTACTTCTGCATACTTAAAGCTAAGACATCCCCAGGGAGATGGGAGAAGGGAGAGAGAAAGCCACACAGCTTCCACCTGCACTAGGCTGCGTCTGTGGCAGCCTCTCTGTGTGTGACATGCCTCCCAGGACCTCAGCCTCACAGCCACCTCCCCATTCACGTGTCAGTCCCACAGGCATTCTGCTGGCCCCACAACGACACCTCTGCCCACAACCGAAGCCAGACAGCCTAACGGTAGCTGTGCCTTTGGAAGCCTCCTTGTCCATTTTCGGTAGTGACCTGAACAAGTTCTTAACTTTGGTGACACATAAGCCATGTTCATTAATGTGGGTTACAAAAAATAACGTCTCCGTCCCCCTTCATAGATCCCATAAGAGAACCAGAAAACAAATGAACATGATCAGAAAGCGATTGCTCTTGATCCAAAGCCAACCCCAAGATTAGTTTTCTAGCTCTTCCGTAAAGAAACTGTGTTCATCAATTTCTGATTAAGTTAATTGTCCACAGGGAATTCAGAAAATATTGGAAGGATTTGTACCATAGCCTCAGATGGAGATAAGATTTGAGGACATCTTTTCCAGAAAAGTTTAATTGCTGACACAAAGTCCAGGGTTGCACCTATCAAGCCAGCCAGCCATCTCCTGTTCCTGTGTTCCCATGACCTCTCAGCCTATTTGAAAGTAGGGAGAGCCACAGAGGTACCCCATCGCCTGAACCATGTATCTCCTACCTGTTCTCTGCCTCTAATTTGAGCAGGAAATGGTCATAAGAAGCCTATAATCCACTCTGATGAAAAAACAAAACAAAACAAGTCCATAGTGGCAGGTCCCAGGCTTGAAAGAACAGAAGAGGGCTGAGCCCAGCCCAGAGGACTTACCTGCCTGCTTGGTAAGGCAGCTCCAGACAGCAGCCCCAGTAACACCTCAAGAAGCTCTCCACGGAGCTGGTCTCTCACCAGAGTCTGAGCTCCTGCTCCTGGCAGCTGACTGGAGCCCTTCTGGGAGGGGCGGCTTGGAAGCTGGGTGGAGAGCAGGAGGAAGGCGGACGGGAAGAGAGCCAAAGTGATTTTAAAGAATCGTGTAGGAAACCCTGTAACCGGAGAAGTGACTGAGAGGGTACTTACATTTATACTTTGGAAGCATCTGGCTTTAATCAGGGCTTAATCTAACCCTGCAGAAAGCATCATTAATAAAAAAACAGGTTGTTTTTTTTTTCTGTGGCCTCATCCAAGTGGGTGAGGGAATACAGAAAATCTATCTGAAAAGCCATGCTGTGCTTCTGAATTCAGCTTAACCTGTGTGCCACCCAACCCGGGGGGCTCTGGGGTCTTGCCCCTTAGGACCCATCGAGGCCCATACGACATGAAATTGCTCACTAGGCGCCCATTCAGCATCTTCTCCTTAAGTCTTCTCTTGCGCCATCAACACTAACGTTCAGATCTAGGAAAATAACATGCTTATATGGTGGCCAAGACCCTTTGGCCACTGAGGCGACTCCACAGCAGACCTGTCACCAACCCAAAACTTCCCCAAGTGAGCTACTATTTTTTAAATTCCTGGGGAAAATTTAAATCTCCCTGGGAAGTATCACACCATAAGCTATTTTCAGCCATTGTCACCTTTAGGAGGTAGCTGACAGCCAACTGAGATAAAGAGCACAAGATGAGTGTTTACCAGGCGGCAGGAGGTAGGAAGTCGGTGCTTAAAGGAGTGTGGGTTGGGAATCACAGTCAAGTTTCTGTCTTTCCAGAAGGGGCCCTGAATACTAGTTTCAGCTCCACTGCTTATTAATTTAAACTGTCTGATATTGGATGGATCACTTAATTTCTCCGAGCTTTAGTTTTCTCCATGTAAAATGAGATAATTCTTTCCAACCTGCTTACTATTAAGGAGTAAAGGTGATAATAGCAAACACCTGATTTACGTGTCTGCTGATTTTTAGGAGGGAAAATGCCTGGTTGCTTTTCTCCCTGTCCTAACCCAACACCCAGATCCTGCGGAGAGGAACTGACACCACCGACGTGGGATCAGCACCTGGCCTGGCACAGGGTATACGGCCTGGCTTTTTAAAGCAGGGAATTCTATGCCCTTGTCTGATTTTAGGATGACTCTCAGAATAAGAGAAAACCAAAGAATGATAGAAGTATCTAGAGTTAGTCTATGGCCACACCACCCTGAACGTGCCTGACCTTACCTGATCTCAGAAGCTAAGGTCGGGCCTGGTTAGTACTTGGATGGCAGAAGTACTTAGAGTTAAAAAGCGTTTTTTACGTTAATAAAAACGTGTGTATTCGAAGAGGTAGAAGGCCTCTAAATCCATTATCTTAAAAAGCCCTGGCCTTTTAAAATAAAAACTCTTTGCAAGTATTATTTTTCTAAGCTATTAAGTAATATTCAGACTTCCTGAAATTTCAGGGAATTTTTCTAGCTCCCTCTTTAAGGTGAATGCAAATGTTTTCAAGTGGAAGGACTCAAATGACAAAGTAATACACACACACACACACACACACACACACACACACACACACGTCACCAGAGCAGGATGGGTCTGCATTCAGGACTTGCCCCATTCTCTGTCCTGTGGGAATGCAAACTTGCCTTTGGCGGGTGGAGCAGAGCGCCTGTGCTGAGTCCATGTAGCAAGAGGATGCCAACATCAGACATAGTCAGGATTCTCTCCGCACACTTGCATCCCTGGAGCCACGCAGCATGCTGCCCTCATTTGGTGCTAGCAGGCGCCCACCATCTGCCGAGGAGACCAGCTGCAGCGTCAGTGGCCAGGTAAGGCTCATCAGCTTTAGCAGCCACATCTCCTATCCATTCACTTAGCAAAGATGACATTGAGCTTCCACTCTTGAAGAGCACTCTGCTAGGTCCTGAGAATATAAAAACAAGACCTGAGCCTTTGAGGAGCATGCAGTCTGCTGTAGAGAAAGAAAGATGTACAAAGAGATATAAAACAAGCAAAAGAGCAACAGGGAGCTGCCAGCAAGATACAAACAAAGGTTTTCACAGCATGGAACAGGGACCAACTCATTCTGGAGTGGCTTCCAAGAAAAGGCGGGATTTGAGCTGAGGCTTAGAGGATAAGTAAGAGCCCAATAGGCAGAGAAAGTAGGGATGGGCTTTCCAGGAAAAGCAGGAGCAAGGACACACAGGCCTGGAAGTACAGGGCATGTGTAGATGATCTCCAGTTTTCCCATGAGGACGGAGTATTGGCAAGGGGAAGGGCACAGAAGAAGAGGAAGTGAAGCTGAAGGGATGATTTGCATGGCCTTGCGTATCTCTTGAATACCACTAAGGAATTCGAGCTTTAACTTGTACTGAGTCACACAACAGGCATGGCAGTGGCACTGTCTTAAGCTTTTGATTCCTTTATACATAACCACCAATCTTCTGTTTCCCTAATGTGCGACACTGCTGACATCTCCCTAACAATGAGATGTCTATGCAAATAAGTAGATGTTAATGGGCAATGTCGAGGGTAGGAGGTTTGCCACAGCAGAAAAGATGAACACCAAAGTGAACAGAGCATTTTGTGGGAAAACTTGGAGTAAGCAAACCAAGGGGGACTGGCTGTGACCGATTCTGGGGCCACAGCTCTGAAGAAGTACAGAATCCATTCCTAGGAAGCACTTGCCCTCAGCATTCTAATGAAGCCTCCAAGGTAGATCCTTCTAGGAAACATGCTCATTGAAGACACAGAGTTTCATGATCCTGTTCACTGTTGTGCCCCATGCTTAAAACAGTGCATGTCACTTAATAGGTGCTTAATAATTATTTATGAATAAATATAAGAACTGCTAACCTCCTCACAATTCTTTCTGAGACCCAGCCCTGGCTCTTCAATCCTAGACTTGCCAGGTCCCTATAAATTACCTTTGTAAGGTCTTGCTCTTCACTCCATCCTTTGTTCCCACCAGCCTGGCAAGCCCTTCTCACCTCTCACCTCGACTGTCATGAAGGTCTTCCCAACAGAAAATCAGCTCCAGCCCCTTCCTGCTAGACTGTCCCACGTACTGACCACCCTGCCCCGGCCGCTCCTCACTCTTCTCTGTCCCCTGTTGTGACCAGGCCTTGCTGCCACTCTGAGCATTGCTAAAGCTGTAGTGCTCTCCTCTTGCCTTTTTTCTCACTGCCCCTCCCAATCCCTCAGTCTCGCAGTTCCTGCCTCTTCATGAAGCCTTTCTCCGCCACGTGGTCCCTCTGTGTGCTCCCTCTACACAATTAATCGTCAGTATTCCAATTGTCAGTGAATTGTGTACTGTTATGATCTATTCCACACCATTTTAAAATTATTTTAGATATTACCATCGTGTTTTTGTTTGGGTTCCCCAAAAAACATGAGGCAAGCACTTCAGTGCAGGAGTGTATTTGGGAAGTGATCACAAGAAACAGGGGCAAGGAATTGAGGAATGGGGGGCTGAAAAGGAGGAAAGCCAACAAAGGGGGTGTACTTGAGATGATTACTGATGTGGCCAACTGTGGTTTGGCCCCTCTGGGGACCCTCTGAGGAACCACGTAGAATGTACTTGGGTGTTAGGAGGCTGGGGCATTTATCCTCTGGCTTACATCTTGGGTGTCATGGTAACCAGTGTCCAATGGCTCAATGATTCTTGTTTCCTGATATTCATGTTCTTGTGTAGTTCTATCCCAAATTGAACACGGCTGGCCTGCGTAACCAATAGGATATTGCAGAAATGACAACATGTAATTCCCGAGGCTCAGGCACAAAAGGCATCATGGATTCTGGATTGCTCTCCTGGATTGCCTGCTCTGGAGGAAGCTAGCCACCATGCTGTGAGGACGCTCAATCGGCCCTGTGGAGATTCCACGTGGGGAGGATCTCAGGCCCCTCACCAATAGCCAGCACCGCCTTCTCAGCCACGTAAATCATCTTAGAAGCAAACCCTCCAGTCTCAGGGATTCATTTCCCTTCCACCTCCAAACCCCAGGGCTATGTTTGCTTATGGGCTGAGAGAGCTCCTAGGGCTTTGGAGAAAGCACTGAGACAGAAAAACCAAGAGAAGCAAGGCAGACCCTGGAGGTGGGATGCTGTTAGCATGCAAGGGAACTACCCGCCACAGCTTTAGCTGAAATCAGGTGGGTTGCAGGAATGTGCCAGGGACACCAAAAGCAGCTGCTATACTCAGAAACTTCCTAAAAGATGGTTCCTGTATATTCTTGTTTCCCCTGCAAAGGACTGCACATACACGTTGGTACTTAGCAAAGGCATCCACACCAGTTTATGAGATCTCCTGCAACACCACAGTGAAAACTGTTCCCTCCTCCGACATCCACAATTCATTCCCTGTACTTATACCTAGCATTGAGTTCAGCCTGCTTCCAACTTCAAATATATATTATTAAGGATTCTTTTGGTTGCAAGTAACGGAATCCTAACCCCAGCTAGTATAAGCATAAAGGAGACTTTGTTGGCAGGGAACAGGGCATCACACAGAATTCAAGAGAAGAGAAGTTGCTGACCCCCAAGGAATAGAACCAAATACTGAAGACCTGCAGGATTCAGGAAGTTCCGTCTCTCCTTGTCTCTTGTGTTTGTTGCTGTTCTACAGCCTCTCTGCTCTCCGTCTCACTGTATGCTGGTTTTCTCTGGTCCTGGTAGACTGGACAGAAAATGGTCACTCTCAACCTGCTGATGTTTGATGTGCTGATCTCTTTCATTCACAGATACAAAAGTCCTGGGGAGGGACTGAATAGCCCCACCTGGCTCACCTGACTCTGAACCAACTAACAGAGGTCAGGGAGGTAGAGATTAGGCAGCTGCCACTGCCAACCTGCAAATAGATCAGAGAGAAGCGATTCCCAAAGAAATTCCGAATGTGGGTGGCAACAACATCCCAATGTGTTAGGGGTGAAATGAGGCTATATATATGAACCTCCCTGTGTATACTCTAAAATGTTAGACAAAGGTAAACTTTATAGGTATTTGGAAACCAGTATAATGTAGAGGGAAACACACACACACACACACACACACACACGCACAAGAATTAGAATTAAAGACCTGGCCTTGAGGCCCACCTTGTACTGCCATCTAATAGCTGTGTGAACTCTTTTTTAAAATTTGAGCCTCAGTTTCCTCATCCAGAAAATGGCACTAATAACATCTATAAAGTATTCATGAGAGTTAAATGATTAAGGGATAACACTTTGTACGCTGTAAAATACACGCCAACATAAATGCACGTGGTTGCGGTAAGAGTCGGTGTTTACACGTGTGGTCTCCCACTAGCCACCGTGTCCCTACCCCACACAGATGCAAATGCACACGCACTGCAAACTCTTCATGCGCACCGCAGCCCCCACCACGCTGAGGCCCCAGCAAGTGGCAGCTACCTTGGAGTGCGGACTTACAGTGCAGGAGGGAGCAGGGAAGAGGCGAGGAGGGAGGCGAGGAATCAGGCAGGCAGGCGAGCTGCCAGACCGAGGCTGGGAGAGGTGGCCAAGTCTACATGGAAGCCCAGAGAAGGGACTGGCTGGAAGTCAAAAAGGATATAATTAACTTAAGAGTCACAATAAACTTGTTGCTACGCTTAATAGGTTTCAAATATTTTCTCAATTCACCCTGGCTTCATTATTCTGGGTATGGTTTGCTGTGATTGGGGAAGAAGGGAGAGGAAATAGCAAAGAAAGGTCTTAAAGGGGCAGCACCCCCAAGTTTGGAAAAGGGGGGAACTGGTCTAAGCTGTGAACAAACTCCCAGTGGCCTGCCATGACATCAAGGTATCTGCAAGGTCACTCCTTAGGGAACACACCAAGCCAGGCACCGAGCCTGGAGTTGAGCTACAGCGACAGGAAGAAACACACACATCTGAACCGGCTGGGAAGCTGCTGTCCCAGGCCCCAGGGCCCAGGGACTTCAGATCAGTGTCGCAGGAAGAGTTGAGGCAGGGTTGCCTCAGGATGCCCCATTTGTTTGGTCATTCCAGCTTTCTTTGTTTTTTCCTGACCAGGCAGAAGTGGATGTTGGTATTTCTGGAGCAAACGTAAAAGCATCTGGAAATTAATGCACAATGTGCATAGGAAAAGAGACAACGTCTGGTAACAGAGGTTCAAGTTCAGAAGCAGGAGGATCGGGTGTCACAGGATCAGCTCCTCACTTGACTTGGGTTAACTGCTTAATGCTGAAGCCTGATCTTAATGAGGCTCAGTTCTCTCTCCTCTAAAACTCAGAACACAAAACCTCCCCAGCCTACATCCCGTGCACGGTGGCCCGATCAAAACCCCCAGGCATGCCTGACCCTGTGGCCATCTGTAGGATGTTCCCTTTTATCTGTAGCACAGATATTCGCCACCTGTCTCTCTGCTGTCTCCTGTGTCCCTCCTGCATCCCCTGGCTTCTGGCCTCCTGAGAGTCAACTCTCAGGAGATCATTCATGGGCAAACGTAGATCTCACTGACGTTTCTACGGGGGAGAGAGCAAAGGGGTTTTTATTGCACAACCCGCAGCAAGAAGGGGCCTCTCTGTTGGCCTTCCCTAACCCTACTGGACCCTTGGTCCTTTCTATGCACCTCAATTTCCCACCATCTTTCCTCTCAAAAATGAGATAAATTTCTTTCGACACCATAAGCGTAACAGTTTTAAAGATGCCCCCTCTATTTTTTGTATGTATGTCCTTGGGATTTTTACCCTCCATCTCAAGTAATTTACCTGATTATTTCTTTCAAACCAATAATATACCCTCTCCAAGAGAAATTTTAGTAAAGAAATGTATCTCCAGCTCATTGGATGGCCATAATTTGAAATTAAAGGCAACATTGTTTTTTTAAGCCTGCTGGTCAATTTTATATTTAATTTTAGAAATTAAAAATAGATACTGAAAATCTTAGTTAATTTTTTCTGTTGAGGCCTGGTTTCTAAGCCATTGTAATCCAGAGACCCTGGGGTGAGTGTGTGTGCGTGTGTGCTCATAGGTGCCGGAAGAGAGAGACGTCAGGGTCCCTCTGTAGGCTCTTCCTCCTCGGCTTACTCCCATGGCTTATGTGATCTGTGCTCCGGGCAGTCCACACTGCTAGCCTCTTGGCTTCTTGGAAGGCCAGCAGGACTCCTTCTCCACAACACCCAGCATGGTGTTGCCTTCTGAGAAGAGCTCAGCACATAGGCTGTGGGACCTTGTTTGAGAGGAGGAGCCTGCGGGGGGCGCTCTCTCAGCCCTAAGGCCCACCATCAGGGAGCCCTGCAGGCCTTGAGGTAGGGGCAAAGCTGCTACCAGGGCCCCTGCAGCGGGCCCAGGGGCTCACACCCTCAGGGATTCAAAGCTATAGCCCCTGCTGCTGTGGTCCTGTGGCACCACCCCAGCCCCAAATCTAGAAACCTGAGTGTCTGACGTGGGCCCCTAAGAGCCCAGCTGTGCACTCACACTCATACACTTACACTGACACACACACACAGCGCCCAGCAGAGAGACATGAAAGAAACAGACCTGGAAACCCAAAGCTTCACTGGGGCCACCATCTAATTTCCTCTGGAAGGTTGAGCTCCCTGAACCCCAGAAACCATGAGGTTAAGAAAGAGAGGCTCACATGCCAGGTGATCCCAAAGA
Source organism: Indri indri (assembly GCA_004363605.1). Classification (NCBI taxonomy): domain Eukaryota; kingdom Metazoa; phylum Chordata; class Mammalia; order Primates; family Indriidae; genus Indri; species Indri indri. The sequence goes on along the minus strand of RJWJ010003132.1, from coordinate 36,520 downwards.
GGAGACAAAATAGCAAGCAGTCAGGGAAAGGGCTCTCCTAACCGAGCCCAGCCTGGTTAAGGCTCATCCTCCTGTCCTGACCTCACCTGGCCTCATGCCAGAGGCTCGTTCCCAAATCCACACTATAATCCTGCGAGGCCCCTGCATGAGCTGCCCTCTCTGTTACTTCCTCCCCAAACTCACACCAACATTGAAAACTGGTTCAAGTCCTCTTCTTCCAGGGAGCTTTTCTCACTGCAAGGTCTGACCTCTCTGGGGCCCCAACAGTGGGACCTGCACTGACAAACACCGCCTGCTCCCTCCTCCTCTGCCCGTTTCATGGAGGGTGAGCCTCACCTCCCCAGTTAGGCTGAAAGTCGCTCCAGGGCAAAGACGGCATCATCCTCCCTGTATCCCTCAACACCCAGCCTGGAGTTCATGCTCATAAATTAACATTTGATTCCCTATTAACTGGGACAAAATATGTTAGGTGGAAGATGGCTCAGCGGCTTCCAGAAAGACGCTTGTGCTTCAGTGCTCAAGGAAGGCAGGAGGAGGAAGGGAGGCAGAGAGGGCGGGAGGGAGAGGAGGCACTGGCTAAAAGCTTGCGGAATACACAGAAGAGCTGAGCACCAGAACAAAGACTCATTTAAAAGGGCAAAGGAAACACTAGATGGCTGTTAATGGTGAACTGAATATGATAAATTATTACTTAAATCACTTGGTTTCACTCCTTGTTGTTATGCACAGTTAATTGGAGGGAACAAAATGCTTCAGAGAAGAGCCTCAGGGCTGTGCCAGCCTAAATGGGGGTGGGAGGCAGGAGCCTGGGGAGTCCCCTGGTAGCCTCAGCCCTGTAGCTTCTCCAGGACCACAGAGCCCCCAGGAAGGGCTGACAAGCTGTCACCCAGTCCCCAGCCTCCTGCAGTGGCCAGGTCCCATTTCCTACGCTCTGGTCCCCTACCAGGCTTGAGCCATTAGCAGCCAGGTGGCCTAAGGGAGATAGAATCCCAGAAGTGGGCTGAGTGGCCTGACACCACCTAAATGATGCCCCAGGCTCTGAACACCAACCAAGGCCCAGCTGAGCCCCACTCAGATGTCTCTCACCCTAAATAAAGCCTGGTGTCCTCAACAGCAGATTGAACCTCAGCTCAAAAACTCGGATTGTGACCATTTTTTCCCTTACATTTCATATATATACATATATTTACTGAGTTCCTGCTAAATTATAAAGCACTTAGTGGGAAGGGGGTCAAAGGAGACATACAGAAATGAGTAAGATACAGTTTCTGCCTTCACTCACTTTGAAAGACAGATACGAGCATATTGAACTCATTGTGGGCTGCATAGGGAAAAAATCGTTCTAACACTTAATTTAAGACAAAGAATCTGTTAGAGTTTGGCATTTTATTAACAATCCTGTGGCCAAAGGGAGAAGAGGCAGGCAGCATGAGCCTGATAACACCATCAGCAAAGAAAGAAATTCAGGCACAGAGAGAGCAATGTTACAGACCAGGATTTCACACGCAATGTTAACGGGAGAACTAATTAACAAGGCTGAAAGAGTTTCAGCTACGTTATGTAGGAGACAACATTAAAATGCTGAGGTCCACATGTCTATAAGACTGTTTAACAAATATTATCAAAAGTCATTTTTATGATCGTAGAAGTAGAAAAAGAGGATTCTTAAGATATACCACAAGTGTAAGTTTGAAGACCATGTCACTTTTTTTAAACATGCATTTAAATTTATATTTAATCTAATGTTTTAGAGACTATTCTCAAGCTCAGTTTTATCACAAGAAAAAGTTTTTAATTGCTATACTCCTTCGAATGTAGCTTTTGAGTATAGGAATGTTATCTCAGGAGAAAAAGCTTTTTCACAGGTCTGTTAATTAGAGGCTCACAGTTTCTTTCTTGCAGTCAGAAGTCAACACCAATACCATGTATATATTATGTTGGTTTATAAATATATATATAAAATTATATATATATATATATATAACAAAATCAAAATGCTAACAAAGAAAGGAATATGAGATAATGGTTTCTATATTAAGAAACTGGTGCTTAAAGAAGAGTCAACATGTCTATCAGTATAAAGAGTTAGATTACTTGAATAATTCTTGCAATTGAAACAACTAAAATCCTGGATAGAATATGAAAAATTTGACATTTTAAAACTCTGATGATTTAAGGAATCTCCAGATAAATAGAAAACCGAAACCCCAGGATAGACGAGAGTGCTGGAACCAGCTTTTACCTGAAGGATCGCTGCAAACCCTGGAGATTTTGTGCTTCCATTTTGATGATGGCATGGGGCTGGGGACAGAACAGAAAGCCTGGGGACCATCTATAGTGGGATGCCTAAGAGGAGTCCACTGTGTAAACCTGGAGCGTCAAAGGGCTGCATCCACAGGGTAAGGTTAATAAGAAATAAAATCTGCTTTTAGAAGAGGCTGAGAGAGGCCAACAAAAATCCTTTCTGTACTCAGGCCTCAAACAATTCCTACAAATAAGGTTTTAATGAAAATATCAGCTTACAATCAAAATCACAAAACATGTAAGGAAATAAGTCACCATGAGTGAGAGGCAGTCAAAGCAATAGACAACATAAAGATTTGGGGTACTAGAATTATCGGACAGAAAATGTAAAAACCAACAGAAAAGATTAAAAGCATGAGGGTACAAGAGACCATAGGAATAATCTTAGCAAATTTTAAAATGAAAGAAATAGAATTTCTAGAAAAGAAAATATTTAGCAATTGCAATTAGAAACATAATGTACAAGTAAACATAAACAAGTACAAGTCCAAACAGCAGATTGGACACCTGTGAGGAGAAAATTAGTAAACTGGAAAATAAATGGAAGGAAATTAAACCAAAATACAGCACGGGAATACAAAATGATGCAAAATAAGTAAGGGGGATTAAGAGACATGGAGGATAAATTAAAAAGGCCTAATATAAGTCTAATTGAATTTCCAAAAGGAAATGAGAGAAAGAATAAAGAAAATACAATATATAAAGTATTTTATAATAATGGAGATATTTTCAGAATTATTAGGAAAACACCAGTCTTCAAATCCAAGAAGCTCCATAAATCCAAAGCAAGATGGATTTGTTTAGAAATCAATAATTACATGAATAATAGTGAAATTTCAGAACATCAAAGACAACCAGATTCTGAAAGCTGCCATAGAGAAAACATACATCACATATCAATGAATGGCAATTTAATCAAATGCTGACACTTCAATTGCAATAAAGGAACCCAGAAAGCAATAAATCAAAATGTCCAATGTACTGAGAGAGAAAAAAACCCAAAACTGTCAATCTAAAATTCTGTGTTCATGAAACTATCTTTCAAGAACAACCGCAACATATAGATAATTTCAAACAAAAACTAAGAAAAGTTTATCACCTAAAAATTTCTAAAAAATATATTTCAAGCAGAAGAAACATTTTTCCAGATGGAAAGCCTGAGACAGGGAAGGGATGGTGAGTAAAAATATGAGTTAATATGTGGATACAGCTAAGCAAACACTGACTGTGAAGTTGATAATAACACTAACAATAGTAATAATCTAATTTGAGGAGCGAAAAGGTAGGCTGGAAATAAAATACAAAATAACAAAAGAAGCTATCAGCATTCTCAGAGCCTTGTATTGTCTGATTCAGTAGGAGGATTAAAATATTGACTGGCTTTGAACTTGTGTAGGCATGTTAAAATAACTTTCTAAAGAAAGAGACATAGAGTGTATAACTTTTTCCAAACACGTCGAATGAGAAATTATAGCAAGAAAAAGAAAAGAAATCAAGAATGAAGATGATTGGACATTATGCAAAGTGAAGTAAGCCAGTCACAAAGACAAATGCTGTATGATTCCACTTACGTGAGCCACCTAGAATAGTCAGAGTTGTGGACACAGGAAGTAGAATGGTGGTTGCCAGGGGCTGGGGGGAAGGAGGAGAATGGAGAGGTGTTGTTTAATGGGTACAGAGTTTCAGTTTGGGACGATGACAATTTTCTGGAGATTGGTCTCACAACCATGTGAATATAGTTAACACTATTGAATGGTACACTTAAAAGTGGTTAAGATGGTAAACTTTATGTTAGGTGTATTTACCACAACTTTTTAAAACAAAAAAAAAGTGGAGATTGTTTAAAAAAATTTTTTTAAAGAACAGGAAATGCAGTATAAAAAGAAAACATAATAAGACAGTAGAGATAGATCTTAACAGATCAGTAATCACTATAAAGTTAAATAGACTGAACTCTCTAGTTTCAAACAATTTATTACATTGACTTTAAAATAAAAATCCAGTTATGTGATTGTTAGGAGACACAATTAAAATATAAGAAGACAGAAATATTGAAAGTCAAAGAAGAGAAATACATATACTGTCATAAACCAAGTTTCCATATTTCTGAGGATTGTTTCTCAGTTTTCATACACTCAAAACACCCATTCACACCTCCCACAAGACACTTTCGAATGCAGCACACTTCACCCAAAGGCCTGGGGAGATGCCAGCAGCAGCCTTGCATTACAGAAATACAAACCATTTCCACCCAAACGTTGCACACTCCTGATCCCCAAGCCTCCCCCACCCTTTCCCCCTCTCCCTCACTTGCACCCAAGGTCCCTAATTCTTCCAGTCCTTCATACTGAGCAATTCGGCTTTCTCCAGTTGCTCTACCCAAATCCAGTCCTCATCCAAATCCATATAGATGCTTGGAATATTGACAGGCCTTTTACTTAACAAGAGCCTTCCTCCTCAGAAGGTAATCATTTATTATTACATGCAGACTTAAAAGTAGCTGGGAAAATATCTCAATATCCAGTACTGCTCAGAGCGTGGCTCATTCGAGAGCACTGGTTTCTAACCAGCAGTGAGAATCAAACCTCTAGAAAGCTCCTCCGTGGACCCTCTGGATCAGACCTCCTACAGTGGTCTTGGAAAAGCCTGTGAAACAGAGGAGAAAACGTGGAAGAAACTGCTGTTGCTGAGTAGGTCATGATCATTCCAAACGAGAAGGAAAGAAGAGTGGGTTTCTGCTCCACTCTTGAGTCCCACCGGCCGAGGCTGGCTCTAGCAATCTCTCTGGAACGTTGCCATGGTGTCTGCTCTGGCCCGCCTGCCTGCAGCTCCTCCTGCCCCGCCATTGGCCCCCAACACACCATTCGAAGACCAGGGCCGCTCGGAAGACTTGTAGGGCTCCCCATTAGCGTTGGATAAGAGTCACACAACCTGAACAAGTTGCTTCCCCCCACTGTGCCTCAGTTTCTTCACCTGTGAATTGTAGATAACAGTAATTTTTAGGCAGTGATGAGGTTGATAGAAGAATGAAGAATCAGTATTTGAAAAGCCTTTAGAACATTGCCTGACACATCATAAGTGCCCAGCAAATGTGAGCCGTTACCACTGTTCATGTTGGTTTTTTCTCTTGCTTTGATCACAACTCTCTACTCTGCAGGTAAAGCTGCAGAATATGGCCCTACGCTCACCTGCCTTTCTAGACCCACGTCCCACTGTGACCCACATTGGAGCATCTCCACCCACCCTCCCCAAACATGCCTATGAGTTCTCACCTCTGCACTTCGCTCACTCTGTAACTTCCATTTGCAATGTGTGTTTTTTTCTCTCTACCTATTGACTAATCGGCAGGTAAGCCATTTTTTAAAGGCATAACTGAAGTTTACCTCCTCTACAGACTTTCCTCTTCTTGCCAACTTCCTATATTAAATTAGCATCACTTCTCACCAGGAATTTTTAAATAGTCAAACTACCCTCAGCCTCCACCTGCCAATACCACCATTCTTAATGCTTCCAGAAAAATCATTTTCCCCTTAGAAGCACATACATTCACTGATTGCCTACGATGAGCCGAGCACTATTAGAACCTTCTACAGCATTTTATCACTCATCACAGCTACCCACTAAAGCAGGTATCACCATCTCCATTTTACAGGCAAGAAAACTGGTACTCAGCACCAAGATGACAGAGCTGGCGGTGGAGAGGCCAGGGTCCACTCCCCAATCTGCTTCCTCTAGCACCCAGGCTCCTTCCACTGCAGGCATCTCTGTGCCAGGTTTGCAATGCTTGCCAGTTCTGCTTACCATCTGTACAGCTACTAACTTAACTATTTTTATTTATATCAAGTTAATTTTTGATCGTAAAAATATTATGTTTAAAAAATTTATACGTCACTATTGTCCATTAAAGACTAACAAAACCTTGGAATATTACTCAATTATAAGAAACGACAGTGATCTAGCACCTCTTATATTTTCGTGGATTGAACTTGAGCCCATTATCCGAAGTGAGGTATCACAAGATCAGAAGAATGGGCTTCACTTGTACTCACCATCAAATGGGCACTAACTGATTAACACTATGGTGCTCACATGGCAGTAATACTCTCCAGGGATTAGGGGGATGGGTGGGTAAACTCACAACTAAAGGCCATGGTCAGCATTGTAGAGGGAAAGGGCATACCTCTAACCCTCGCTTGGGTGAGGCAAAGACATAAAACGTAACCAAAATGTTTACCCTCATAATACACTGAAATAAAAAAAAAAACTAATAAAACTTGCCATAAATAGAAAGGAGGCTAAAGATAATACAGTGGAGATAACAAGATGTGATTAAATTTTAAACATAATAAGCAAGAATAAAGAAAAGCCCCCTAATGTGGTTCATAGGCCAGGCCCAGTGTGATCTGGCCCTGGCTCCTCAAGCCTTGACCCCTCCACTCTCCTCCCTTGCACTTTTTAATCCAGCCACGACAGCTTCTTTCTGCCCTTAATGCTTACCGTGCTTCTGCAGCCACAGGGCATTTGCACATGCTGTTCCCTCACCCAGAACCCTCTTCCCCACCATCTTTGCTTACTTACCTCCTTCCAGCCCTTCAAATAGCAGTGTAAGAGTCATTTCTGCTGGAAACCTTCAAAAACCTCCTAATTAGGCCAAATCCTTCCATCCTTGGCCTTTGAGCACTGTGGATCTTCCCTTCATAGCACTTTTCCAGTGGCAATTTCTTTTTTCATTTGTTTATGAGATTGATTAACATGTGCTTCTCCCTCTGGATTATGTAAATTCCATAGGGGCAATGACCATGCCTAGTTTTGCTCACCACTGGAGTTCCAGAATCCAGCATGGTGCCTGATACATTGTAGGTATTTAATAGTATTTGCTGAATGAATGAGTGATTCCCAGATTTTTGAGATACAGCTAGCGAAGTCCTGCAATTCCTTGTGGGCACAACTTTTCTCTCCCTACTCAGCAACTGTGTTCCGATTTAATTATGTGGCATGAGAGATATTGCAAGCTGTCTCCAGCGAGACCACCATTGCTTCCTCAGCAGCAGAGGAACAGGTGGGTGTGTTGCACACAAGTTCTGAGAGTCAGTGCTTCCCAAATCTGAGTTCTCCAGATACTGCCATTTCCATGGTCCATTCTCTGCAGATTGGTGCCATGTCATTCACATGAAGCTGTGACAGATGGCTTCCACGTGGTAAAATAAATATGTAACTAATAAAATTTAAGACAGATTTCCATTAACTTTTAAGCTTCACTCTTCATAAAACACCAAAAATCTGATCATTTCTCTGCCAAGTCTGCATAGCGTTTTTCCAAAATCTCTCCTGACTTTGTTTCCTCATCTCCACTGCCAAACTAATTCACACTCTTGTCCTCTGGCATCTAGACCATTCTAACAGATCTCTCCAGCCCTTTTCTTCCCTGATGGGTTCTCTAGACCAGGGGTGGGGAAACTTTTCATGTCGGAAGGCCACATTCAAGAAACTTCGATTAGATATACTTAAAAATGTACATTATTTTGTAAATATCGAACTACTGTGTACTTAATAATTTCAAAAAATGAAGCTATTTGTTAATTTTAAAGTTAACTCACCTTTTAATGACTTTGTTGTGTCTGCTTTTTATTGGAAAGCATTTGAATATCTGGTTGCTGCACGGAGGTCTGCATTTTCAGTTGATCTTCTAGATGGGTATCAGTCATCTGTGATCTTAAGGGCATCTTGATTTGGGTTAGGTAGAAGACTATAGATTCACAGCAATAAGTGGTGAAAAGCAAGAATGCATTTTTCAGGAATGTTGCCAAAGGTGTGGGTATTCTACTGCATTTTTCTATATTTCAATTGGATCTTTCTTAGCATTGATGACTTTAAAATGTCATCTGCTGAGAGCTCAGTCAATTCCATCTGTAGTTTTTAGGTGCCTTGGTGATATCAACTAGGTGAGGCTGAACTGCTAATCTGAGTGCGATGTTGTGATTCTCAAAGTCAGTGAAGCTTTCATTTATTCTCCAATTAATAGGTCTGTAACAGCTGTATCATTTGAATCATATATTCAAATGATTTGAATATATCATCCTGCTCATCAGTGACCTTTGCTAACTGGGGAAAATGTTCATCTGAAATATCCTTTTGAAGAACAACTGTTTTGAAAAAAGATAGCTTTTTTCGAAATACTTGCATTTTTTGCCACATATCATATATAGACAGTGTTTTACACCGCAAAGAAATATTTGAGTCTTTTCAATTTGCCATGATATCACACAGAAATGCTGCATTCCTATAGAAACCTTCTTTCAATAATTCACATTTCTGATTCTGTTTGTCATAAAATTTAACTATCTGTTCTTCCAGAGATAAAATTTTGGCTAACAACTGTCCCTGTGATAGTCAATACACTTTAGAATGATCCATCAAATCCACAAGGAATACCTCATCATTCAACTTTAGCATGTTATGGAACTGAGGATGCCAGGTTGCATTTGCAGGAATATAGTTAACAATACTTACAACTTGTTGCAAAGTGTCACTTAAAATAGTAGGTTTAGCACAGAGATTTGGTTGATGCAATACAGTGAAAAGAAATGAGAGCGTCTGGATCTGTTAATACTTTTTTTATCTGTGCAATAAACCCTTCACGTTTCCCTATCATGGAAGGTGCACCATGTGTACATATACTAACTAAATTTACCAAATTCAGTCCAGCTTCAAAACATTTATCTTGATAGTTGTTAAAGATACCTATTCCCTGTGTTCTGTTCTCAAGAGTGCCCAAAGTGAGTAACTCTTCACAGCAAAGAGAATCTTCTGTTATCATCCGAATGAAGTATAAAACCTGCCCTGAGTCAGTAGTATCAGTTGATTCATCCAAAGCAATTGAATAATATATATTTTCTTTTTGAAGTATTGCATGAAGTTGTTCTGTTAAGTTGAAGGCTAATTCATGCTGCTGGTCAGTTATGGTTCTCTTTGAAAGAGGCAGTTGTTTGTACTTTGAAATGTTATCAGGGTCTAAGCAGTCACAATTTCTACGTCACTGAATGGCGTCCTTTTTTTTCCGAGTATATAAGCTACTTTATAAGTTGCTTCAGTGGCATTATTTCCAGGTCTTGTTACTGCTTGAAAGAATTGTCTTTGCTTTTGCTTTTCAGGTTTTAATTTCTGCAATACAACTTTCTACACCTCTCCCTCTAATTTAAAATATTTGTGGTCCTTATTAGTGTTATAATGCTGATGAGCATTGAATTTCTTTAATGTTGATATTGTAGTGTCACAAAGCAAGCAAATCATTTATTTTAGCAGAAACAAGATAATACTGCAGTTCCTGATCCTCATTAAAAAAATCTGTTTTCTTCCTTCAGCATTCTCTTAGTCTTCTTTGACGTGATAGGCTGTTAAGCAGGCAAAATTAAAAAATACTGTTGAGTTGTGCAACTATTCGCAAATTCCAGTTCAAACAGAAACACAGTGCAAAACACTGTTGTCAAAAGCTGATAACAGACTGGTGTGCTCGACCTCAATAAACTCTTGCCAACCAGCCTCATGTGGTAGGGGCACTAGGCAGGCGGGGGAAGTTAGAACTGAATCATGAGCAAAGCAGATGTCAATTTAGCCCTTATGGCTTATTAATGTTCTAATTGTGCGGGTCAATCTGGGAGAATTATTTCATTGAAACTTATTTCATTCTTGATATTTTGAATACATTCATTTAAAAAATAAAATAAAAATATAAAAGACCAACAAAAACGTATTAATAAAAATAAAAGGATTTGTTCTATAAAATTTGGATTCAGTCAAAAGACCATGCTTAAGGACATAGAAGGCTACATGTGGCCTTAAGGCCACAGGTTCCCCACGCCTGTTCTAGACAGTCAAAAATTCATATATGGGCAGGTTGCCTCTTAGCTGAGAAAACTGGGAGGTCCCCCAATCACCTACAAAATCACATCAAGACTTGCCAGCAAAACATTTGACTCTGTTCACATTCTCTTTTTCTTCTTTGAACATCTGTCACTAAGTTTATGGAGTTCTTGTTCAAGTGCTCACTTTTTTTCTTCTAGACTTAAAAGGAATGGTCAAGCTTGCATTATGGTTGGTTTTCCTGTGGAGAAATCTGCCTGAAAAAAAAAATGTCTTATAAAAAGTTATGTGCAAGAATGTGTATGTTCATTAGAGTTGATTTAATGGGATATTAGTAATGTAGCAATCTGAAGATCTGGATATCTTCACTCGTATTATGCTCTCTGTAAAGAGTATAAAATATTGTCTATATTATTGATAGTAACTAAGACCCATTCTAATTAGATGTTTTATATACATATATATATGTATATATATAATCTATGGTCATTTACCCATTTGAACTTAAAGCTTGACTACAAAGATATTCAATAGTCTTAAAATGGTGGGGAAAAAAACTTCCCAATATATATTTAAGGTGCCCCCTCAGGGCCCCAAAACTACTATTCAGCCTCTTTGCCCAACAAGGGAGAAAGCAGCTGAGCTGGCTGTTCTAGGGTCACCCTGAGATTCAGCCCAGGCCTGCAGCTCACCTACAGCCCACATCACACCCACACCAGTGTCAGGCCCTAGGGACCACATAGAAGGAGAGTGTGAGTGACCCGCATTAGTCTCCTCAGCTGGGGAAACTCTCAGAGGAGTTTGCTGCTTGCTTGCTGCACATAAATCCTGGTAGAGGCATCACTTTAGGTCCAATTCTGTGTATGCGAATGAAAGGATCTTTTTCTGCTTTCTTTGAGGAAAAAAAAAATTGCCAACTCCCCTGGAAAGAATATATTTACTTTACCCAGATCCTGGAAAAAGCGAGGAAAACTGCACTCAGGCAGAAGAATGGCAGAAACAGGGAAATCACTTCTAGCAGCAAGGTCATTTTTAAATCATCTCTCCAGGAAGGGAAGTTAATGGAGGAGCAGCCCAACAGAAGACCCAGAACCACTAGCAGCTGTGACTCAGTGATGTCAGTCACTGATGGGAGTTAGGAGTCGCAGCTACAATAAGCTCTCACTGCAGGAGCCCCGGAAAGTCACAGAACCTCTGAGTCTGTGATATGGAGATTGCAGAGTCAACACCATTAGAAAGGTGGGAGCTAGGGGAGATATGAGAAAAGATGTTACAAACTGTAACCAGGCTTCAAAAGTGTATCTGAGCCCAGGCGAGAGATTTGGGGGCTTTTTGAGTTTCCTGCAGGTAGTTGTTTCTGGCAGGGTGGAGCTCACAGATGGATCATGTCAGACTCAGAATCTTGTCCTCAGCTTTGATGGTTCAGAAACATTTCATTTAACTAACAAAAGAGTCCTTCCCAGCATCAGGATACCAAGGAAGCCAAATTAATAACCAGAGGTTTACTCACTGCGGGTGGAAGCTCAGCCAAAGGGGACCACACAGTCATAGATACATCTTTTAAACTAAAACTTGCACAGAGCCTGAAATTCTGATGCAGTGGAGAAATGATCTGAAACCCAGGGCAAGATGGTCTGGAACACTGGACACAGCATCTCACTACCTTTGTGGCAGCTAAACAAACCCTTAAATTGGTTTTCTCCAATTCAGGAGAAATCCTTTGTCTACCCTTTCTGCAGACTTCCACTCTTCTTTCTGCATCTGTCACAGTTTCCAAGGTTGCAGTTTATGTGACGTGGCTCTTGGTTTTCATCCTTATCCTCCTAATTCAGAAAAGCCCTAATCTGATCAACCACATGTTTACAAGCCTTCTCTGAGTTGGGCTGCCCATACATTATGGAAATTCTTATTATCCAGGAATGTCACTTCCTGACCTGATTCAGAGTGTAACTGACTCCTATTGAAGCTTAATTACATTTCCGAGAAGTAGTTCAGAAACACAGACCTGGGAAATGGCTTGAAGTTGGCTCCAATACGAATAGAGCTCTGTCAGGTGAAAAGGACTGAAAAAGCAGCAACACTCAACACCAAGGCAGCCAGTGCCTCTTGGGCCCGCCCCACAGTGGTGCCTTTAGGAGTCAGTCTTCGGTTTATTTTTTGGGTACTCTTCATCTATGGCCTAAGGAAAGGGCAGCAGGTCATTCGATTTATGGCTAATTTTTTAGGTGAAGTGCCATAGTGGCCATCACAAGGCAAAGCATGAGGCTAGTAGGGCAACCCACAGAGAGAATTCCTGTTCAAAAATACAGACACAGGGAGTGGCCCCTTCACCCTCAGACTTACCAGCGAACGGAGTGAATGTGACAGGGAATGCAAAGCGAGGTAGCATGAACTTAGAACCGTGGGAACAAGTGGAAGACAAAAGAAGCAACTGAGGCCAACCCCCGGCCCTGTCAGGACCTCTGAGAGCCAAAAAGCCCAGTGCTAAGGCAGAAGTGATAGCCCCGCTGCCTGCTCTGTGGGACCACACCTGGACCACTAGAGGCTGCAGAATTCCTGGAAGTTTTAATGGGAGTAAAGGGCATTTGTTTCCACAGAGTGAGAGGAAATTAGCTTTGCTCCCAACAAAGTGCACAAGTCTTCCTGGCCCTCTAAGGAGTCGTTTTTTCCTTAATGGTTTAATGGGCCCCGGGTAAACAGTAGGTGAGCCCCTGACTTAAATGGAAAAGTCTGAGTTTATATAATACAGCCCTGCAGAGCTAATAAGGCAGGGTGGGGAGCTGCTTTAAAGCTGTTACTTTTACATGAACCTAAAGGGAGATGAAAGAACCCTGTGGATTGTTTTACTGGAACAAGCTTAAAGAAAGGTTTCATTTATTAAGGGGAAAAAGTTTCTCTGAAAGTAGGGAATCAGTAGAAATAACACATGAAAGATACAGTGGTGAGGCTGTTAGTTAGAATGTGTCATGGTGCACAGTGACAACGGTGATGGCTCAGGAATGCGGTGGGGTCAGAAGAGGAAACCAGAAAGGAAGATCCTGGACCCACGTAACATCTGCTGCTAACTGTGATCTTGAGGGAGCCCACTGTGGGCCTTGGTTCCTACATCTGTGAAATGCTACTATAAAAGCAACAAACACTTACTGAGAGCTTATCCCATATGCCAGACACATATTCCAAACACTTTGTATGAGTTACTTCACTTAATTGTCACAACAATATGAGATAGGGGGAAAAAATTCTGGCTTCTCTTGAAAAATCAGAAAATCTAACAGTGTTGGGCGTGAGTCCAACATGGCAACAATGCGCCAGAGCTGAATAGAGAAGGCTGCTTTAGATGAGACCATCAGCCACAGACCTCAGCCCTCTTACTGTCTTGCCCATTTTGTAGGTGCCACCAGAGAGGTTCTGGCAGCATGTGAGTTTGTGACCCTGGTCAGATGGTCTCAATGATTCCTCCTTCACTCCCAGAGTGGTCAGGCCATTCCTCAGTATTCAGATATAGGCAAAGTGTGCAGGGTGACCTTGGGTCCCCCTATTAAGGCTCCTAGGATGCAGGGGCACTGAGCTGGGGGAGGGTGCTCACTGTGCCCTGTGAAGTAGAGTTTCAATGGGACAGTGGGACTTGAAAGGGGAAAGGAGAAATTTACAATGAAATTTTGAAACCCCTAGGACAAAGAAAGAAACGTCTATCCTAGAAGCAAGACCAAGTGTGGCCATAAGTCAAGTTACTTAACCTCTCTGTGCCTCAGTTTCCTCATCTATAAGTTAATAATAGCCCATACCTCATAGGAGGTTGTACAAAGCAGAGTAGGAAGCACTTTGGGTTGCTAATGACTCTCAAGTTTCTGATTCTAGTCCTTTGACCATCATGACAGTCCTGTGGTTTCATGAAAGAGCTATTTATCTCTATTTTAAAAACACAAAAACATAAAAATCTTTTTGGCTTAAGCTAGATTGTGTTGGATTTCACCCACCAGGAAGCTAGAAAGAGAAATTACTTACAGATAAACTAACACATTACAAATCCTTCAGTTCTGTGTGTTTTTCAAATGTTCTATTTCTAAATAGGCCTGTGGTGAAGATAACGATCAGTTCATTGATTTGTTCCCAGGAGAACAAGGTAAGATGAAGTCCTGCTGATCACATTTCTAATTCTTTTTAGTCCCAGTGCTTTGGGAAAATCTCTACACCAGTCATCCTTCTCCAGGCTATCCCCCTTTCCCCTCACCCCAGCTCCCCATCTGTAGCCACCAGGACATAGGAGAAATCCCAGAGCAGCCTTGCTCCATGGGAAGCAGGCCCTTTTCACTAAGAATTCACTTAGACAACAGTCCCCAAGTTTGATAACTCTTTCTTCAATTGAGATTCCCCTGCTAGGGCAGATGCCCTATTCATCTGGAGACCAGCATGTTCAGAGCTGCGTGCATCTGCCTCTTCCTAGCTTTTCAACATGACCTTCAATCCAATGAGCTCCCCCTACCTTCCTATAGTTACTGTTTTGGAAAGACCTGATTTCTGTTGCTTGCAACCCAAGAACCCTAACTCTAATGTGGCACCTCAGTGGTGAGGACAGGAAGTAGACTGTAAAAGGGAGGTATTGTGTTGGCAAGGAAAGCCTTTTAGAGCAAGTGAAATTTGTGCTGAGCTTTCAATAAAGTGTGGGAACAAGGCAGGCAGAAGTCTGCAAGGAGAAGCATTCTAAGAAGGGAATAGCAGATGCGAGGACTTTGACTTGTAAACATAGTCAAGGAGCACATGGAGGCCAATGTGGCTAGAGTCGAGTGAGTGAGCACGAGAGTGGTACGAGATGAGGGCAGAGGGGGTTATAGAGTCTCTGGGCTGCAGCGAGTAATTTGGGTTTTATGATGTTGTATGAGCCACTGAGGGGCTTGACCAGAGGAATGGCATACTCTGATTTTTTAAAAATACCTTTCTAGCTTGCTGTCTTAAGAATTGACCATGTAGAATAGTCAAGGCACTTCGGGACAAGTGTAGAAATGGAGAGACCAGTCCTCACTGGGAGGATGCTATTGCAGGAGTCCAGGCAAGAGGCGAGAATGGCTTGGGTATGAGTTATGGCAGTGAAGACGGAGAAGCTTAAACAGATTTGTGGGAT
Organism: Indri indri; assembly: GCA_004363605.1. Classification (NCBI taxonomy): domain Eukaryota; kingdom Metazoa; phylum Chordata; class Mammalia; order Primates; family Indriidae; genus Indri; species Indri indri. The sequence continues at coordinate 21,237 of RJWJ010003132.1, read as the reverse complement.
GGCTTTTAGGAAAGCTGCCTTAAAGAATTTGCCGAGGTGGGGTGTGAGAAGAAGAGAAGAATCAATGTTGAGTCTTGGATTTGGGACTAAATGACAGAAGAAATGAATTTGCCATTTGCTGGGTGGTGAAAACTGGAGGAGAGAGATCTGTCATTTAACAGCCTGTATTAGTCATCTACTGCTGTGTGAGAAATGACCTGAAAACTTAATGGCTTAAAATTATAATACACATTTACTATCTCACAGTTTCTGTGTGTCAGGAATTCTGGAATGGCTTCTCTGGGTGCTTCTGGCTCGTGGTTTCCTCATGAGGTTGTAGTCAAGATGTCTGCTGGTCAGTCTTGTTGGGACTAGAGGATCCATTTTGCAGGTGGCTCACTCATGCGGCCAGGTTGTGCTGGCCACTGGTGGGAAACTACAATTTCTCACTGTCTGGACCTTTCCACAGTCTGTTTGAGTGTCCTGTACAAGTGATGTAAGAAAGTAAGACAAAAGCCACAATGTCTAGCCTTGGAAGTCACACTCATTATTTCCACAGTATCCTGCTGGTTACACAGGTCAGCCCCATTCACTGTGGGAGGGGACTATGCAGGGGCACGAATGCCAGGAGGTGAGAATCCCTAGAGGCCCTGTTGGTGGCCACGTGCCGTCCACGCAGATGGCAGAAGGAAGTGCAGACAGAGCCGGCAGTGTGCCAGAGGGGCCAGGCTAAGGAGAAGGAGCTGGAGGATGGATAGGGCTGGGACTGGAATGAGCAGATTCCCAGAGATACAAATGGCTGAAAGGGAGTGATTCCAGACACATGGAATGGACACGTCAGTGGAGCTGGATATTCTCCACTAAAGGGGAAGCTAGGCTGGAAAGACCCTGCTTCTGCATTTTGTGTTGAAATCCCTGCAGCTTCCTGTTTAGGGTTCAGGACATATTGAGTAGCCTGCCAGAGTGCGTGAATTGTGATGTTGTGAGGGGACCAGCAGAAGGAAGAGGGAATCCCAAACTGAATATGTAAAAACAAATCAGTCCAGGGTACCGACTGGAGTTAAGATGTAAGCATATCTCTCTCTCTCTTCCTCTCTCTCTCTCTCTCTCTCTCCCTCTCTTTCTCTCTCTTCCTCCCTTTCTCTGCCTCTCTCTTTCTCCCCTTCTCTCTCTCTCTCTCCCCCTCCACCACCTCTCCCACACAAGGGATTCGGACAAAAACTCTGCAGCTGAGCCTCCGGATCAAGCCTGAAGCCAACACAAATGCTGCCCTGCCTGCAGGACTAGCTACATAATTCGTGGTGCCTAGTGCGCATGGGAATTTGAGGCCCCTTGCTCGTAAATAATTAAGAATCTCAGAACAATGACAAGAGAATATTCAAGCAAGCACCAGGCTCTTGTAAGTGCAGGGTGCTGTGTGACTGCATAGGTCGCACAAACACAAAGCCAGCCCTGCCTGCCTGTTGCTGCTCCTCAGTCCACAGCCTTGATGCCTGCCCTTGACATTCTTCCAGCCAGTCTCCTTGCATGGCCCCTCTAGCCCTGGGTTCAGCCACACAGGGCTCTGAAGGAGAAATACCCTTCCTTCCTTCCTTCCTTCCTTATCGTCTGTCTCTCATTCTCTAAATGTTGGCTCTTCCATCTTCCCACCTCCTGGCCAGTACACACCCTGTGGTCTCCATCACAGTCTCTGAGCTCCTCCCTCCTCCTTACAGTTCTCTTCCTGTCTTCCGCAGCAGCCCTCCCTCCCGGATCACCCTGCGGTCTCTTCCCGTCGCTTCAGCTCTTCCTCACACACCCCTCTCACCTCTGTCCAGCCCTTTCTCCATCTCCTCAGTGTTGTTTCGGAAAGCCCTCCCCCACCTCCTTGTCACCAAGATTCTGCCCAACAAAAGAGCTCTTCCTGCAGCCTGGCAATATTCCAACCCCTCATAACAATTCTGTTCAGTTTTATGAGACAGCTACATTTTAAAGCTATTTTATCAAGGGACAAGAGATATCTAAAAGCTTATTTTTGTTACCACTCTGATTTTACAAATGAGGAAATAGAAATTTGGATGGGTTAAGTGACTTATCCAAGGTCACAAGTGGCAAAGCCAAGGCACGATTCCAGCACCTGAAGATTCCTACTACAATTTTTAAAGTAATTAGAAATTAATGGGATCATAGAAGGAAAAAGGAATAGCACAATATGTGGATTTTTAAAACAGTGGCTGCATATTTTTTGGCACCACTGAGAGGTGAGGTCTGTGTCCCTTTCCTTGAGTCTGAGGAGGCTTGTGACTGCTTTGAGCAACAGAGTAAGGTGGGAGTGATGCCAGCCCGGCAAAGTCTGACTGGTTCTCTTGTGGTGCTCACCCTGGGGGAAGCCAGCCTCCATGTAAAATCTCTACATATCCTGGGATTGCCATGCTAGGGAGGCCACATGTGGGTGCCCTGGTCAACAGCCCCAGCTGAGCATCCAGAAGACAGCCAACATCAACTGACAGCCATGAGATGAGCAGTCTTGGACAACGACATCCAGCAGGACTTTGGAAGATTCTAGCCCCTGCCTGTAAGTTTTTCCAGCTGAGGCCCTAGACACCATGGAGCAGAGACCTGCTGCCCTGCCCGAATTCCTGGCCCACAGAACCTGTAAGTATAACAGAATGGTTGTTCAAGGACAATAGTTTTGGGGTGAATCGCTATGCAACAGCAGTAACTGGAAGAGATACTTACAGCCTGTGCATCTGTCCTCTGACGTTTAAGTCATAAATTTCCCGTGACTTTCTCCAACAGCTTTTCAGAATTCCCTTCACAGGCAATGAAAAGCTGGTGTTTTTGAAGCACATGCTGAAAGAGAGCAGGGCTTCCCCCTCCTCATCCACACTGCTCACTCCAGCTAGGTCTGCTTTCTGAAAAGAGGTGGACAGGCTAAGGTTTCAATGCCAGTTCCATATGGAACCTCTCTGAACTTCAGTTCCTCCTCTATGAAATGGGAATTAGGGACGTGCAGTTGTCGGGGGACTCCAGGAAAGCGAAGGTGTGAACATGCTCTGGGAACTTTACAGCACATCGTAAGGATGATCATTAAGGCCGCCCACAGTCTGTTTCCTGCCGTCCACCCCACCCCTTGCCTTGGCGCCTGGTGCATACAGCCTGATTCTGTCAAGATAACTTTCCCAGCCCAAGCTATTAGCTTTCCACAGCCTCACACAGCTGTCATCCTTCCCCTCCAGTTTGCACCTTTCCAATAAAAGCACTGCCTCTTTGATTACAGGAGAATTCTCCACTCTAATTGACTTCCAGGCATTAAAGTTTTACTGAGATGATCTCAGAGGCTCTCTGGGGAGCAGGGGAAGTGCCGAGCATTGCTGCCTTAGGCCTGGTGCTTGCAGAGAGTTCCTCAAACTGTTGGCTCTAAAATTTTGGCAGAGTACCTACTGGGGAGTATAAAGAGCAGCTCAAGGCAAGGGAAGCACTCCATCTCCCTCTTGTCCTGGGTGCTGGAGGCAGGAGCTGCTGCGCCCCAGGCTCCCTGCTGCGACACACTGACCTCTGCCACAAGGGGCAGAGCAGCACACAGAACAGGAGGCCCTCACGCCTGCATTCCTGCCCCAAATCTGTCAACACGATGCCTCTGTGGGGACACAAAGGAGTGAAAGGCGTGGTGCCCGCCCCTGAGAGGTCAGCAATACACCTGCACATAGATCGTGAGATAATAGAACGCAACAGAATTAGGTGCCAATTTGGGTGGCATAATTAGCACTAAAGAGGTAAACTGGGGAGGAAAGAGGAGCAGGGATTAGGGATAATTGGGAGAGGTTTCCTGCTGGAAAGGAAACAAGTGCTGGGCCTTTGAGAATGATAACAGTAAACAGTTACACACCATTTGCTTTATGCCAAACCCTGCCCCACCCCTTTGTATATGTTAACACATTCATTCCTTCCAACAAGCCTTTGAGATAGATTATATTTTGAATCCCCTTTTCGTAGATGAGAAAATTATGGCATGAAAAGGTTGAGAAACTCAGTCCAGGTCTGAGCTGGTGAACGGCGGAGCCGGAAAGTCTGACTCGAGGGTCCGTGTGCTTCCCCACGGCACTGCGCTATCCTTCCAGGCACGAAAGGAGATGAGAAGAAAGGGACAGACCCTCCAAGCAGGACGCACAGGGCACAGAGGTGGGACTCTTCTCTCTGTTCAATGGCCAATCACATCTTTTCTCCATTTCCTGGGGGCGGGAAAAAAGAATGTACATGATTTCTTATGTTTAGGAAATTTCTGGAATGATAGAAAAACCTGATTGTTGATTACCTCTTAGAAATAGAAATGGAGGGGAGTAGAGTGAAGAAAGAGGAATTCTTACTTTTCATTTTATACTCTTTAAAAGTTAGAAAATTTTGCCTTGAATCGCTTTAACAACTAAATACTATCTTATAAAAAACAAAGGAAAGACTCTCCCCGCCATGCCCTACCATACCTCTGAGGGAAACGGCGGCTCGGATGGGGAAACAGACCAAGCCAGGACCAGTCCTTGGGCTGCAGGTGTGTGGGGGGAAGATGAGCCTCTGGATTCTTCCCTCTGCCCAGCGGGAGCTGGGCACCCCCGGGCCACTGCCGGCTCAGAGAACCCCTCCTGCAGGCTCAGGATGCCAGGCTCACCCCGCCCTCTCCTCCCTCCTCTCCGAGCTTGCCAGCCTTCCACTCACCACCGTGTGTTTGTGGGGATCACAAACAGAGCTGAAGACACATTTGTTTGACCCCATGACGTTTTGCAATTTTTAAAAATTAGTTGAGAGCTTACAAAAATTGACAAAATTTATATAAACATCTGGATTCTGGACTTCCTTTGATAAAACCAGAAGATCTGGCCATCCTAGGACAGATTGAGGTCACTGCATTCTCCTCCGGCACCTTGGAAGCTGAGTTGATTCCATCCCCTTAGACAGGACTCATGCCCTCAGTTTGACTCCATCTGCTTCCTATATTCTCACAACGTCAAGGTCAAATGCCATTTATATTGCACCTATGCTATTGTTTTTCTTATAACTGCCGTGCTTTCTCAGCTACATCACCTGCCAGGTCCTGGTAAGGAGTTGAATTTGCAGTCTGTGGTTTGGGTTGCAAATAATGTCCAGTTGTTTCACAATTCTGTTCTTCCAAAGATCCCTGAGCGCAAGAACAAAGTCCAACACGTTCTTTGCATTTCGCACATCCTCTAATGGTGGAGCTTTTCATCGAAGGCCTGATGAATTGATCTGTCATGATTAAGTTACAGAGCAAAGACCTGGTTTCAGTCTATCCAGGACTGGCTGTGGCCACATCATCTGGGCAGCTCAATGTTCAATGCTCCCCGAGAATGCTCTGTGCTTTTATGCCTCGGAACATTGATAGACAACACGCTGCTCTCCCTAGACTTGTGGGTTTACTAAATATAACTGCTGATTTCTGTTCTCTTCCTTTAACAACCTGCATCCTTCTGGCTGATCTATCTTCCCCCCTTGACGGCCAACTTCCCATTACGTCTCTCTCCTGCTCGTGCATATTATATGAATGTCTCATGTATCGACAAAAGGAGGAATCCCTATACCTTCTACCTGACTCATTTCAAATAGTAGAAATACCCTGACAGTCAATGTGTCCTGCTAAAGCTTTTTCACATCTTTAATTTCAATCCTTACAGCAACACTCTGTGAGTGGCATGGTCACTATATTGCAGATCAGGAAACGGGGTAAGTGACTTGCCAAGCATCGCATCTCCCAGCTGGGACCTGAATCTAATCCAGTGCCCTTTCTTAATATTTCAAGGACAAGTAGGGTTTTACTGGGTATCTTTGCATTTTCCATCTTGTTCCTGTCCACTGTCTAGCCTTCAGCTGTGTATCAGGCTGAAGACTTCCTACACCACTGTGCTTCCTCACTGCATGTCCTAGGTAGGGACAGACACCCTTGATTCTCAGGAGCTGTGGCTGGTGCTGCACTGAGCCCACGTGGTCCCAGAGAACCAGTCCTTAATGTGTTGCAGTGAGAACAGGAAAGAAAAATGTCATTCTCCCTAGGCACCTCTCTGCCTCAGGTGACCTGTGACTGTGGTTGTTTGGGATGACTTGGGGATCCACTTGGACGTCTCTGGGGTGGCTGTGGGAGCAAAACAATCCTTTTTGAAGGGCCTTGTGAGAGGCAACAGACCCCAGACCCTGGAGCACACCTGGGAGTCTTATTCATCAAAGAACCCGGGATTGAGGTTACTGGAATCGGGAAAAAGGAGCCCTAACAAAAGCAAATCCCAGATGCTGCTGAGAGGCACTCAGCCAAAGCTGGGTCGCACCTCTTCTCAGCCAGGTCAGGCCGTATGTGGGAGTCTCAAAGCTGTGCTTACTTTGGCTCCCTTCTCTGCCCTCTAAAATTACTAGTTTCTAATCAAATACTTTCATACTAAAGAGGAGGGGGCTTGATTGTACTTTAAGAAACAAGTCATGTGTTGACCACAACACCAGGCCAATGGAAGCTTCCAGTCACTGAAAGAGATTTCATAAGATTACAGGAGGCACTGTAAATCCAGAAGAAACAGAGGTCTGAGAAAGAAAAGTCTGCACATTAAAGACAGAAACACCCAAGCGGTTTTCACTCATCACTTTCCTCCCGCAGTGGTGGCCGTCGCTGTTCATGCCCTGCCTGACGTCCTTCTCAGCCTGCCTAAGTTCCACAGCTCTGGAGAGGGCGTCCAGCCCTCAAGTGCCTGCACGTCTCTCTTCTGTTCTGCCTGATGGTTTTCTCCTGCACCCAGGGAACTTTGGATGGGAGGCTGTTATTAATACCCCTGGGGGCAACTTCTCCATAAATTGGGTAGAAAGCAGCCTCCCTTTCCTCTGGTGGGAAAGTTGTGAGGCATCTCCCACCCGGTGTCTGAGAGGGTCCCCAGTGAGGTGGAGCCCTGGCTGGCCCCGTGGTGACCATTCATTAGCGTACCCTCTATTGGTCTTTCTCCTTTCCCTGCCCCAGTCTCCTCTGTCCTCCATATTTCTTCCTGGGTCACCTCCCAAGTAAACTATGTGCACCCAAGTCCTTGTTTCAGAGTTTGAATGAAAGGAATCAAACTGAATACAAGATGAGACTGAAAACTAACTCAATAATATACTTTTAATAGCAATTAATCTTATTTTTCTTAATTCTAATTAAAAGTATTCCTAGATATTGTCATAGCTGAGCGAGGAATCAGCTAAGCTCCTAGATCCCTGCGTAGGGACCTGTAAAAGGGATGTTAAAACGAGCACCCAGGACACCAAGTGCTGCATTTAAACTGAAGTGCTAGACTTGGATAGGACATATTTGAAACAGGTTTAGGATGTTCAGAACATGTCTAGGACTTACATAAAACTGGTTTTGAGATGCTTGGCTGCTTGCTTATTTACTGGTGAAGTTGAAGAGGCCACAAGTTGGAAGAGAGGAAGATCTCTTCAGAGAGAACTGTTGGTGTGTTATGATTCCTCCCTACCTCCGTCCTGTGTCAACAGGAGACAGGTATGTGGAGGGCTGTGGACTCTCACCTCAATCCCAGTGAGAGAGCATCAAGGAATGCTCCCGAGGAACTCAACCCGGGACCTTGGAGTCTGCAATGTCTGTGGAGCAGGGAGGTGCTGATTAAACCAAAGGATGGGAGTTGTTTCTATGGACGAGTGGGGAGGAAAGGGGAGGGACAACTTAAACAGACTTGGCCACAAGATCCACCTGAAGGCAGATGGAGGCTGTCGGTAAACCTGTCAATACAGGGGTTTAGGGGAGAGATGCAAATGGCCAGCAGAGGAGCTATTTGCCTGCTCTAGAAGACTGCCAGAAATGTGAGGCCAGTCTCTGAAGACCCCACATGAGCATTGCATGAGAAACAACTTCAAATGTTTGCATGGCCAAAGGATATAGCACCAAACCGCAGCCATAGTGGTCAGGGAGGACTTTCTTGCCTCTTATTCCACCTCCCACCTCCCCACACCCACGTTCACCCACCCTGCACACTCAAAGATACAAACACACTTCCGGGACACTAGCAAGCTTGGCAGGAAAGGGTAGACGAGACAGAATGTGACCTCCAGACCCAAAGTAGGCCCACACTGAGGGACAAGAGCAGTCTTAATTTAAGAAGTTGAAGTAGGGATGTAAACATAGCTTTCTGGATGAAATTAGTATTTGAATTGTGGATTCAGTTGATTACTTCCCCAGTGTGGGTGGGCATCATCTAATCTGCCAAGGGCCTGAATAGAATGAAAAGGCAGAGGAAGGAGGAATGCATTCTTTTTTCTTTCTGCCTGCCTGTTTGAGCTGGAACATCAGTCTCCTTTCACCCTTAAACTGGGATTTACACCATCGGCCTGGTTCTCAGGCCTTTGGACTTGGATTAGAATTACACCACAGTCTTCCCTGGGTCTCCAACCTGCAGACAGCAGGTTGTGGGGCTTCTCAGCCTCCATAGTCACATAAGCCAATTTACCCCGACTAATATGAAGCCGTAACCCCCCAGTGTGACTACATGTAGAGATCGGGTCTGTGAGGAGGTGGTAAGGGTTAAATGAGATTGTAAGGGTGGGGCTTTAATCCCACAGGGCTGACACCCTTACAGAAGACAAAGAGACACCGCAGCACCAGTGTTCATGCTCTCATGCGCACTCTCTCTCTTCCTCTCGCTCTGTTTCCACCATGCGAGGACACAGTGGAATGGTGGCCATCTGCAAGACAGGAGGAGAGCCCTCGCCGGAAACCTGATTGGCTGGCACCTTGATCTTGGACTTCCCCAGCCTCCAGAACTATGAGAAATAAATATCCAGCCTGTGGTATTTCATTTGTAGCAGCCTGAGCTGACTAATATGTTTACACATAGTAAAAAGTGCGTGGGCAAAGGGACTGGTTCACAGAGAAAATACCATCAAAAGGCAGAGTCCAGCAGCACCCATGAAGCATTATCCCGGGCAGGGAGTGCCTCACAGATGGGGCATTTCAATCTGCTTGGAGAGTCTGTCCTTTTAAAAGATGGGTGCATCTAGCTGTCAAGCTGCATGACACCAGCCATCAGTCATCCAATGAGCCTCATTTGCAGGAATCCCTGGCGTCATGATTAGGTGGCTTCCAGGAAACGATTTCCTAAAGGAGGACTCTAGGAAGCTGCCATAAAGACCCAGTTCTCTTGTCAGTTTTGCCACTAGCAAATGAATAAATCAGCATGCTTCTGGTGTAGGATTTGAACTTGAGACCTTACATTTGAGAAAACCGAAGCACTCAGAGGAGAATTCCCCCAGAATCCCACAACCACATTGGCCCACCTAGTAGTATCTGCATCCGTAATCACTGTCTTTCTTCCTTTGGAATATTGCAAAGATGACCACAAATTCTTCCCCTACCTGAATCTATGGCCCATTGCAACATAACTTTGCAGTTTCTCCCATCAAGAAGGAACATTGCCAGGCACACTGGCTCGTGCCTATAAAACCAGCACTTTTGGAGGCTGAGGTGGGAGGATCACTTGAGGCCAGGAGTTCAAGACCAGCCTAGGCAAAATGGTGAGACCTCGTTTCACAAAAAACTTTTAAAAAATTAGCCAGGCACAGGCCGGGTGCAGTGGCTCACGCCTCTAATCCTAGCACTCGCGGAGGCCGAGGCGGGAGGATTGCTTGAGCTCAGGAGTTCGAGACTAGCCTGAGCAAGAGCGAGACCCCGTCTCTACTATAAATAGGAAGAAATTAGCCAAACAACTAAAAATAGAAAAAGTTAGCTGGGCACGGTGTCACGTGCCTGTAGTCCCAGCTACCAGGGAGGCTGAGGCAGGAGGATCACCTGAGCCCAGGAGTTTGAGGTTGCTGTGAGCTAGGCTGATGCCACGGCACTCTAGCCTGGGCAAGAGAGTGAGACTCTGTCTCAAAAAAAAAAAAAAAAAAAATTAGCTGGGCACAACGGCATGCACCTGTAGTCCCTGCTACTCAAAAGGTTGAGGTAGGAGGATCACCTGAAGCCAGGAGTTCGTGGCTGTGGTGAGCTATGATTGCACCACTGCACTCCAGCCTGAGTGACAGGATGAGGCCCTGCCTCTAAAAAATATAAATTTAAAAAAAAGAAGGAAAGTCTATTTTTCTAATCCTTGAATCTGACTTGGCCACATGACTTGTTTTAGCCAGTAGAACATTAGAAACGTGATGCAAACAGAAGCTTGAAAAATATTTGCACACTGGCACTTGCCTTCTCTTGCTGCATTTGGAGCCCTGAGACCACCACATGCACACGCTTGAGCTAATCTCACAGAGGATAAGAGACCACATGGAGAACAACCGACACATCTCAGTTGACAGCCAGACAATTGTTAGATTTACGAGTGACGCATGACTATCAAACAGATGATCTGAGACCATCCAATTTTTAGCTAACCCACCAGTTGACCACAGCTAGCCCAGGAAAGATCAGTCAAGCCAGCCAGACAAAAGAACCCTCAGCTGACCTGTAAATCCACCTGATACATTGATATACCTCCTATTACTTTGGATGAACTCTCCATGGTCCTGCCTAAAGCCATTTTCAATTTATACACCTGCCTCATCCCATTCTTAGCTTTAGAGACATGGTGTCATCATTTCTCTCTTCTCTCTCCTGCATCAAAAATGTTCTCCATTTTAATGAATAATTTCCATTACTTTATAAACATGCTATAAAAGAGAACAAAAACCTTCTTTTGACTCCACTTCCCCTGCCAGCTTCTGCCCTTATTGTCTACTCCTTTTTGCAGCACACTTCCTTAAAAGCATCCTTTATTCTTACTCCCTCCAATTCCTTTCCTCTTGTTCTCTCTGAAACTCTATACAATCAGGCTTTTTCCCCCACCCCTGTAACAAAACTCCTCACGTCAAGATCGCCAGTGGTGCCTAGGCTGCTAAACCCAATGGCCAGTTCTCAGTGCACATCTTCCTTGATCATTCAGCAGCATTTGACACAGTTGATCATTTGTTCCTCTTATATACGGTTCCTTCTCTTGGCTTCTAGGTCACCATTCTCTCCTGGTTTTCCTGTTATCTCTCTGGCAACTCCTTCTCAGTACTCATTTATGGGCTATCCTGTTCTCAACAACTTAACACGTGAGTGCCACTGGCTCCATCCCGGGCCTCTTCTCTTCTCTACCTACCCTTGGTGATCTCACCCATCGATGTGGCTTTACATACCATCTATTTGTTGATGACAGTCCATGTATATTTATCTCCAGCCTGAATCCCTCACCTAATCACTAAACTCATATTTTCAGTGCCTATTTGATATCTCCACTGGGACGTCTAGCAGACATCTCGAAACTAAACTACTAAGAATTTCTTGTGCCTGAACCACAGTCTTCCCCATGTCAACTAACGGAAATTGAATCCTTCCAGTAGCCAAAAAACTTCACGTCATCCTTTCTTTCACACCACATGTGCAACACACCAGGATAAATTGTGGGTGTACCTTCAAAGCCAATCACTTCTTACCCCCACGTGGGTTTAAGTGACCATAAATTCCCCCCTCGGCTACGGCAATGGCCTCCTAACTGGTCCCCCTGCTTCCACCTTTGCCCCCTGCAATCTGTTCTCAACACAGCAGTCCAGCGATCCTTCAGTAAAGTCATGTCATGTCACTGCTCTGCTCAAAACCTTCCCGTGGCTCTCTGTTTTACTCAGTCTTCACAATGACCTACAAAGCCCTATTTAATCTGCTTCACACACACCCCCATTATATCTCTGACCTCGCTTCTGATCACTCTCACCTAAACTCACTCCACTCCAGCCACACTCAGCTCCCTGCTGTTCCTGGGACAAGCCAGGCGTGCTCTCACCTCAGGGCCTCAGCCCTGTCATCCCCTCTGCTGGAATGCCCTTCCCCAGATGTCAGCACGACCAGCTCCCTCATCTCCTTCAGTTGTTACCTTGAAGGTAACACCCCAACCACCCTACTTAAATTATGACCCACAATGAAATCTCAATCCCCGTATTTTGCTTTATTTTTATTTATTTGTGTTTCCATAGCACTTATTCCTTTTTACCATCCTATACAACTTACTTATTAGGTTTGATGCTTATCCTCCCCCCACCCCAAGATTGCTAGTTACACAAGGGCAGGGATTTATGTCTGTTTTGTTTACTGACAATCCCAAGTGCCTAGAACAGTGCCTGGCACACGAATGAGGCACCTAGTAAATGTCTGGTGAGTGAATAAATTAGTGGCTGGATAATGGAGGTAAATGAATCTGAGGATCCAAAGATTCAGAAAGGAGCCTAGGCCTCAGACGATGGAATAATGGGGCTTCCCTCCACCCCCATCTGCATTATCACATAATATCTGTAAGTGTTTATTATAAATACTAACCAATGTCTGTTAAGGTACATGTTTATGGGTTCCCTCGGGACAATGATGGTGTCTGTTCATATAAGAAAACTCAATTTTAGAAATAAATACATTAGACATCTATAAACTGGGAAATGAGGATGGAAGGATTTCCATAATCCCCTTCCAAAAAAGGAGGGATTCTTTGCTTTAAGAGCCCCCTCCCATAAAAGGAGGAGTCTCTGCTTTTTAAACATGAAGTTTCCCACAGGCCTTTCAAATTGACTTGCTTTATAAATATTTTATTTACATGTACTACTTTTTAAGATATACGATTACTATGTTAAGGGAAGGAAGGACAGACAGCTATATAGCAGCTGGATTTCTCACTAAGTCCAGAGAGCAGCTTCTATGAGCCAGCCCAGCATTGCCATGATTCAAGTTTGGAGCAAGTAGATGTAGCTGTCATAGGGAAACAGTCAGTCCTCTTGGGGGAAGGAGCTGGATTAGCAAGTCGGGAGCCAGGAATGCAATCTCCAGTAACCAAACACACAGCATATTTATGATGCTTTTATGCCTCATGAACCCTGCCAGTTCTTATAACATAGAATTAAGGAGTTCCTTAGAAAAAAGCCTATTTGAGGATAACTGTTCCTGGGAAAAGGTCATTTAACATGAATCCACTTAACTGGGAAGCAATGTTTTATAGCAAATAATGGAGGTAAGGGAGAGTGTGGATTGAGGCTTTATCTTAAACAGAACTAAAAATTATAACGTTAAGTGTATTTTATTTTATATATAACTACATTTTGATTATAATTGCAACTATGGACTAATTCTTAGGACAGGAATATGAATCAAGACTTGGGTGTGCTTTTTTCTGAAAAAAAAAATTGTGACATAGCAAAATATGGAATCCATCACTTCTCATTTGACCTTCACAGCAAAACTTCAAAGAAGGTAAATTTTGCAAAACAGTCGAGGGCTTCACTTTCCCCAGGACCTCTCCTAACCCTCTGAATTGCCAATTATCCTCCTTTAAAGACTCTGTTCTGTCATCATCTTTGTTAATTTTCTCTTCTTCAGTTGTAACTAGACAAACTCTGCCATAAGCTCCCTTTTTGGAGTCATTCTAGTAATTATTACATCGGTTCTCCACCATCACTTTCATTATCTTAGTGAAATCCTACATTTTTGCAAGATTGACAATTTCATTTCACAATTGGTTGGCATAATAATCACAATAAAAACGTCTGACATGAAGGAGTAGATCCCGGTGTTAAGCCAAAGGGAGGTGTAAGTGGGGACTAGATTTATAAGGCTCTGTCTTTAATGAACATTTCACGTTGGGATGACCTTTTCTTCCCAATTTGTAATTATGGGTTCCCGCACGCTCAAAAACAGGAGTTAGGCGTGGTGGCTCATGCCTGTAATCCTAGCACTCAGGGAGGCCAAGGTGGGCAGATTGTTTGAACTCAGGAGTTCACCAGCCTGAGCAAGAGCGAGACCCCGCCTCTACTAAAATTAGAAAGAAATTAATCGGCCAACTAAAAATATATAGAAAAAAATTAGCCGGGCATGGTGGCGCATGCCTGTAGTCCCAGCTACTTGGGAGGCTGAGGCAGAAGGATCACTTGAGCCCAGGAGTTTGAGGTTGCTGTGAGCTAGGCTGACACCACAGCACTCACTCTAGCCCGGGCAAAAGAGTGAGACTCTATCCCCCCCAAAAAAAATTTAAAAAAATTTAAAAGAAAACAGGAGTTAGCATTGCAGGTTCTGGGTGAAAGGATTCCATGGGGAGAAGGGCAATGATGGGCCCAGCACCGGGGAAGGTGGGCAGCTGTAACCTATGAATGCTGGCTGAAGGATTGACCAGGGTCCCTTCAGGCTGCGGCTCCCAGACCCCTTGGGTTTAAGCCCTCAAACTGTGGTCAACATCTAAAGCTAGAATATAAAAAACGATAAAGTATCCAAGTAGCTTTGTGGCTACTGCCATCTACTGGATTTAAGCTTCATTTCCTATTTTTTGTTGTCATTATAACTTACTTTAGTGGGCAATACATTGTATGCAATCTATGACTTGGATAGGTTAGCTACCAATCTAAGGAGCTTTGTAAGATCAGACAAGACTTAAAATCCCTTCCTCCTGTTGGAGATCCGTTGGGAGGTCCTGAATTTGTGTCCGGTTTGGTCTGGACTGAGAGGAGTCTGACTACAAATCCTTAAAGCATGCATGGTGACTGGGACATTCAGTCTTGGAATAAGGCCTATTTTTTCATATCTCACTTTGCACATGTTCTTTACACTGCTGACCCACTCTCCGGATTCTCTTCACTCACTCAGCAAAATGTTCTCCTTCAAAATTAAGTCCAAATGTGCTCTCTAGAAGGATGTTCTCAACTCCCTGCCCCCCTACCCACACAAGTTATTCTTACTTTCTTTCTGTGCTTTTAGATCAAGTTTTACTCAGTTCTGTTACAACTTTTACCACATGCAACTTAATTATCTCATAGTCCATTTGCCCCCTCTAGACTCCAGATTTTAGGGTGCAACTGTCATGATGACATCTTATTAGCATATGTTCCACTACCTAGCACACTGAAGATACTCATTAAACATTGATTAATATTAAATGAATGAAAAAATACCACAATCATGCCAAATGGCCCTTGATTTCACCAAGGTTACATCAACCTCCTGAACTCATTGTTTTAAATGAGGTAAAATTTACATAACACAAGATTTACCATTTTAATCGTTTGAAAGTATACAAGTCAGTGGCTGTTAATACACTACCAATATTATGCGACCATCACCTCTACATAATTCCAAAACATTTCATCACCCCTCAGAAAAATTCCATGCCTGTTAAGCAGCTGATCTCCATTCTTCCCAAACCCCGGCCCCTGGAAATCACTAATCTATTTTCTGTCTCTATGGATTTGCCTATTCTGGACATTTCATATAAATGTGAGCATATAATATGTGGTCTTTTGTGACTGGCTTCTTTTACTTGGCATAATGTTTTCAAGGTTTATCCATGCTGTAGTATGGATTAGTATCTTACTCCTTTTTACAGTCTCATCAACAAAGCATGAGGGTTCTAATTTCTCCACACCCTTGCCAACACTTGTTTTTCTTTCTTTTTTTTTTTATTTATAGCCATCCTTGTGGGTGTGATGTGGTATCTCATTATGGTTTTGATTTGTATTTCTTTAATAACTAATGATCTTTTCATGTGCTTATTGGCCATTTGTTATCTTCTCAGGAGAAATATATATTGGGTTGTTTGTCTTTTTGTTGTTCAGTTGTAAGAGTTCTTTCTATATTCTGGATACTAGACCCTTTTCAGGTCCTACGATTTGCGAATATTTTCTCCCATTCTGTGAGTTGTCTTCTCACTTTCTAGATAGTGTCCTTTGATGCACAAAGGTTTTTAATTTTGATGAAGTCCAATTCTCCTACTTTTTCTTTTGTTGATTGTGTTTTTGGTATCATATTTAAGAAATATTGCTTAATCCAAGGTCAGGAAGATTTACGTCTATGTTTCCTTCTAAGAGTTTCATAGTTTTCTTCTTATATTTAGGTCTATGCATTTTCAGTTGATTTTTATGTATGGTATGGAGTATGGGTCCAATTTCATTTTTTTGCATGTGGCTATCCAGTTGTCCCAGCACCATATGTTGAAAATACTATTTCTCCACTAAATGGTCATGACACCCTTGTCAAAAATCAATTGACCATAGATGAATGGTTTATTTGTGACTCCCAATTCTATTTCATGCAGCTATATATCTATCCCTATGCCAGTACCACACTCTTTTGATTACTATAGTTTGTAGTAAGTTTTGAAATCTGGCCAATGATTCTTAACCTGTAAGATTCAAAGAAGTCTAAATGAGAAGCAAATATTGTGTATTGTGCACTTGTAAGTTTACTTTGCCTACAATAGGACCCACAGCCAGTGATTTAATAAATTCTCCTTATTCATATATGCTTTGTATAAATGGGCTATGTTTGTGAAATAAAAAGAGAGCTGAGTTTCACTATCTGGGGTGATTCATAGAAGCAAAAGGCCAAAGGCAAAAGGGATCATGAAAACATATATAGTCCAGGAATTTGCTGGCTTTTGAGTAGGGATTTGGATTTCTATAGGCTTTGCAATTGAAGATTCAAAGCCATTTTACCCAGATTACACAAAACATGGAGGCTCCAACACACATTAGGGGTATGAAAGAGGTCAGGAGACACAGTCCAGTTCTTCACCCTTCCCTGTATTCACACCCTTTGCCACATGACTTTGCAGTTCTTTTCACTCCTTGATTTTTGATTTGGCTGCATGATTTGCCTTGGCTGATAGACCAAAGCAGAGGTTATAGTATGCTGGTTGCAAGTCTTAAGTGCTCTTACGTAATTTTGTTTGCTCTCTTGAACCACTGCCACAGCCAAAGAGAAACATGCCTGGGTTACCCTGCTCTGCCAGGAGAAGGGTAAGAGACCATGAAGCCAAACTGAAGTACCCCAGATGAGCTCAGTCTAGATCAGCCAATCCCCAGACACACGAGAAGGCCCAGCCAAGATCAGCCAACTTACAAATACATGAGAATAGGTTATTATTGATAAGCTACCAAATTTCAAAGTGGTTTGTTCTACGATAACATTGTAGAAAGAGCCAGCTTATGCACACACATATAAGGAGGGATATTCACTCCAAATTGGGTATTTTATTAGTATTTTCAAGGAATCGGCTTTAAGTGTTTTGATCTTTATGTCATTTATTTGTTTCTGTTTAATTTTTTTCTGCTCTTAGTGTTTATTTCCTTTCATTTTTATTCTTTTTATTGTCTATTTTTTCTGGCTTCTTGAATTGAATGCTTAGCTTACTTAATTTTCATCTTTTTTTTATTCTCTAGTAAATACACGTAAGTCTACATGTTCACTGTAAGTGCCACTTTGGCTGCACCCCACAAGTTTTATTATGTATCACTTTCAGACTTGGCCCTTAAAACTCTCTGATGAGTGATCCTCCATAGTCTTTGTCCCTCTGCCTACTCAGTGGAGAAGATCTAGGGGAGCAACAGGTCTACAAGATGAAAGGATCTTGGGTCCTGCAGTCACTGTGTGGAGAATAGCTGCTTAGGAAAGTTTCCCAACCAGGACACCTGGATTGGACTTTTGTATGAGCCAAAGATAAACTTGTATTGTTTTTTATTGTATTTCTATTGTGTTTATTGAGATAAACCACTGAAAATTGGGAGTTGTTTATTACAGCATTTTGCCTACCCAACTAATATGGGATAAACTTATTCAGTCTTTATATGAAAATGTTTTCATTTTAACCTCACACTTTAACTAGATGTAGAGTTCCAGGGTTACAGTTCTTTTTCTTCCACTCTTGGTAGATACAATTCCATGTCTTCTGTGTCAGTCTCATGAGATGCAAGGGTCTGAAAAAATCTGCCAACCTGTTCCAGGAGCTTCCCAGACACTGGCAAGTGACTGCAACTTTTATCTTTAGCCCCTGTCATACAGGCATGATCTAATTTGTTTAGGAGTGACAGGTAGATGGCCAAGTTATTTCTTGTACACCTATTTTTTTGCAGAAAAATGATAGAATTTGGAAAATGGAATAGATTAGTTCATAATAGCTAGTGGCTTAATTTTTTGATTCAGAGACCACCAGACTAAATTTGATATTTTAAATTTTGATTTGAGAAATGGAAGATTATAATATGTTTCCGAACTGGGAGAGGGAACATAAGAGAGCCACAAGGGTGGGATTGCTAAGTAGGAATGTGTGTGGTTTGAAGAAAAACAACTGTTCATTTGAGAACCACTAATATTTATAGAAAGAGTGATGGTATAATCAAGAGATTGTGGATTGTGGTTCCAGCTCTGCCACTTACTCCCCTAGCTAAGCCACTTGGTCTCAATAAATAAGAGGGCTGCACTTCATGGTCACTCAGATTACAATTAAGTCTAAAAATTGTTGTATGTTCTACCAATAATATTCTGAACAGCAAGGGCACGTCAGATTGATCTAGATAAGGAAACTCTTTTATCCTTTAAATAGAAATAAAAACATTTTGGAAAAGAAAAGAATATTTGATTTGGGCCTTGAGATTCACAAATTAAATACTGTAGAATTCTGTTGGTTGAATAAAATTGGTGAACTGGATGGATCATTTTTTTGTTTTTTGTTTTAGAAACAGGGTCTCATGCCATATACCATGGTTTTTTAATTTGAGATCCTTGCCAACAGCTTCCCTGCTTCATAAATTCTACTTAGGATGTTGTTTTTTCTGCCTGATCTCTATGTGGGCAGAAAAAAGATAACAATGCTTAAGTAATAAGTGATGATGCTCATCTCTTACTTTTTCTTATGTTCACTTCTATAGTTTCTACTGCAATTATGTTTCTTTACTGAGGATGGCTAAAATTGTACCTGCAGCTAGAGCTTGTAAATGCAAGATAAATGCTTGATTAGCTGCAATTAGGGGTTCTTGAAAATAAATACCAGGTGACAGTTGGCACTACTCATCAAAGAGTATTAACAGAGGTGAGAGGGGGCATACTTTTTTCCTTTTTAAAAAAACAACCAAATGAAGAAAAGTCATTAATAATGCTACCACTTAGAGATAACAACCTTTAGTAGATTGCATCATTAATAATGTCTCCCAATCCTTTTTCTTGGCGGGTTCTGGCATTTCTCTTGGAGCCTCTCTTCCACACAGGGTCTGAGGGCTCAGGCTCCAAGCCACAGCAGTAGCGATCCAGGCGATCATGGACCTGCAGAGACACCCAGCCTCTGAGGGGATGTGGCCTGGCACCTGCCCCCACCACGCCGAACAATTAGACCACCTGACCTGCTGCTCCCGGTGTGACCGAGGAGGCTCTCTGTGCTGGTCAGCTCTGCTGCTGGCCTGCAGCCGGCAACGGGACCTCTGCTCTGCCCCTCTGGCCAGCTCTGCACGCCAGGAGCTGTGTGCGCAGGCCTCGGGCCAGCGTGGATTCCCACCCGGTGCCGCTGCCTAACCTGTACTGCTGCTTCTGGTCGCTGGCCTGGTGCTGACAGGCCACAGAGTGCTGGCCATCTGTCCCTCTACCTAGGGAGGGACACAAGGCTCCACTTTTCTTCTTTCAGCAGCAAATATTGCGTCAGGGAGTCCTCCCTTTTTCCGACGTGCAAGTCCTTTCATGAGCCATAGGAGGCTGCTTTGGGTGCCCCCAGGGAATCCTCCCCTCTCCCTGCCTCGAACTGCATGAAATTTGCAGAGAGTAGCGCGGTCCGGGCTCAGCCGAGGGGTGCGGGTGGGGAATGGAAGGCGCCTTATCAGGGTCCTCCCCCCGCCCAAGAGCAGCAGTACAGCCTATCGCCCCCAGTTCTGGGGCAGAAATGAAAGCCGCCACCGCCCCATGCAACTTTCGGGGCACAACTCCAGCCCCGGAAGGCCGCGCAGGCTTCGCGCAGCCAGAGCGGATGCGCGGGGCTCGCGGCCACCTGTCGGGTGGCCACCCTAACCGCCGCTCGCTTCGTCCCCGCTCCTCCCCCGCCCTTCCGCGTTCCTACCGTGTCCTCCGCGGTGGCCGGGCTGGCTCCCGGGCGGGCGCGCTCTGCCGGCTCTCAGACTCATCCCGCCGCCCCCGCGCCACCCCCGGCGTCGTGGCTCACCGGTTCCTGAGGATGCGCTGCTTGGGCGAGTTTCCCGGGCTGGAGGTCCACACGGTCCCTGCCGCGGAGCGGCCCCGCTCCAATTCCCGGGCGAGTGATGGGAGCCCTGATGCTCCGCAGGTGGGGAACGCCCGAGGGATCTGCGGGGACCTTTGCAGAGTTTGTAAAGTACCCGCGGCACGTCCTGACACAGCCTCCCTATTTCCCCGAAAGTGCCAGAGCGGGGGAGCTCCTTTCATAATAAACGCAGTCGGCCAGCCGCAGCGGTCTGGAGCAGGGGCCCCAGGTTCTAGGAACAAAACGGCCCCGCCCTGCCCGCCCGCCTGCCCGGTGATGGGCCCAGGCTGGGCGGCCAGGGGCGCCAGGCAGGGCCTGGTCGCGGGGCCCATCCTGCCTCTAAGGTGTGGGGGTGCTCGGTGAGCTCGCTGCCACCCTGCCGGTACCACTGAGGGTCGCCCAAACTGCCACCCTCCTCTGCAAAGCCTCAGAAAGACAGGTCTTTTTTACTGACGTCTCTTCACTTTGTTTGGGCTCAGTTCCCAAGGGCAACTTGGAAAGAAAATCAGTTGACCCCTTAAGGTCACTAACAGTGAACGGTTTTTCTCCTTAAGAAGGAATCACTGTTAAAGTCCCTGGGGTAAGTGGCTGATTCCCACCTCTCCGCTTTGGATGCACAGTGCCTTCTTGTCCCCTGGGTCACCCACTGCTGACAGTGGCACAGTGGAGGCAGGACCTGAGAGTCTGCAGGCGCCTTGTTGGGCAGTGCTGGGCTTGGAGTCTACAGCCCTGGAACCTGGCCTGGCCCCACTGTTAACACTCCCATGACCTTCAGCCAGCCCCTGGGCCTCTTTGAGATTTGTGTCCCTCAATAGTCCAAGGTCTGGACCCTGAGATTTCTTAAGAGCCTGTAGGCAATGGATGGACATGGGGGCAGAGTCAGCTATAGGGTGCCTGAGAGAATGGGGGGACCAGGCTGAAAAATTACCCTCCAAGACTGAAACTAATGGGAGTCATCATTAGATAGACAGAGACTGGCATCTTCCCAGCAGTCACCTGCCCCAGAATGACTTGAGGTTGTCACTGACTGCAGTGCTTCTAAAGGGAGCAAGGATCCAGAGGTCACCCTTAAACTGTGTATGTGGGGAAAGTATTCACTCCTTAATGTTCCAGTGCTTTTTGTACATTGTTTCCTTTAATTATCACAAACAATACTAACAGGAAAAAATTTATTATCATTTTACAAATGAGGAAAATGAGGATTAGGGAGTTAAAGTGACTTTCCTGAGGC
>RJWJ010003131.1:0-90384 GCA_004363605.1 Indri indri | reverse complement strand
TTTGACCAGAGTCAGAAGTTTTAATTTATGGTACTTTTGGGGGATATTTCACCTCCCTGATATGCCAAATTTTGTGTGCATACATATACACATATACATGCACACACGCACCACACACACATATAGACACACACATACTTTTTTTTCCCTAGAGATGGGGTTCACACCATTATCAATTGTATTCTTTTTTTTTTTTTTTTGAGACAGAGTCTCACTCTCTCGCCTGGGGCGAGTGCTGTGGCGTGAGCCTGGCTCACAGCAACCTCAAACTCCTGGGCTCGAGCAATCCTACTGTCTCAGCCTCCCGAGTAGCTGGGACTACAGGCATGTGCCACCATGCCCGGCTAATTTTTTCTATGTATTTTTAGCCGTCCAATTAATTTCTTTCTATTTTTGGTAGAGACGGGGTCTCGCTCTTGCTCAGGCTGGTCTCGAACTCCTGAGCTCAGGATGATCCGCCCGCCTCAGCCTCCCAGAGTGCTAGGATTACAGGCGTGAGCCACCGCGCCCGGCCCTTATCAATTGTATTCTTAAAGGTGTTCTTGAACCAAAACATGAGGAGTATCATTGTTTCAAACTCTTACTATGCAGTACTTGCTAGACTGTGATAATTAGTGAAATGGCCAACAACTCTATTGTCACTATCTTTTTTAACAAGTCCTTTAGAGAGACATATGAAGTTCAGTGTTACCTACATTTGCGATTTGCTCACAATATGAGAAATATTCAAATTCATTCATTATCTTTGGAAAGAGAACATAACTTACATGTTGGGGGTTGCTTAGGTTTGAATATTGACTGATTGCACTTGGTTGTCAAGAAAATAATTTCTTTTTAATGGACCTTATCCTTCACTGTTAAAAATGAGAGGACAGATGTGAAGATTGCTCTATAAGTACTGCACGCTAACCGATCATACCACTGGAGCTCCAAGATGTGAAGATTTCCATAATTCTCTTGTTCTCCGATAATTTAATTTATTCTATGGAAGAAAAATAAAATTAGAAAAGAATACTAGAAATGTGATTCGATACCACCTCTGAACTAGGGACTTTTTCTTCTTTGAAGATTTACAAAATAATATTATATAAAGTAATATTATATCTTAAGATTGTCGACTGCTTAGTTTTTATGGGGCTTTTTACAATTTTAGATTTTTTTCATGCTTTTGTTTTTTGTTTCTTCTCTTCTGATCAATATTTAATCCTATTCCTTAAAATAGGGTGGCAGAAGGAATTTTGATAATTGGATTGAACAGTTTATTTCCATTGGTCTTCTGAAGGGTGACAACCAAAATTTATGTGTACTGCTGTTCCTCTGACTTACTTTGGTTTCATTTTCTAAATAAGGGTTTCAAATTTATACATGAAAGTAACCATTTCTTCCATAAAGACTAAGACGAGACCACCGCTAGCACTAACTCTTCTTGCTTTGGAATCATGATCAGTAATTTCTCTGACTTTCCCAGTCTTCCTTTCTTAACCTTAAAGAAGCAAGACCGTCATTAAATGTTGGGCTGAGAAAATTAGACGCTGTAGAGCCACTCAGAAATGAAGAGTTAATATTTAGTTAGTGGGAATGTTAAGGGTTGACTGTATGCCCATAAAATTCATATGTTGAGATCGTAACCTCCCCAGTACCTCAGAATGTGATCGTTTTGGGAAATGGGTCTTTACAGAATTAATGACGTTAAAGTGAGGCCATCTCACGTGCTCTCATCCAGGATGACTGGTGTTATAGGAAGAGAGACTGATACACAAACATGCAAAGAAAGACACCATGAAGAGCCAGAGAGAAGGCCATCTACAAGCTAAGGAGAAAGACCTCAGAAGAAACCAACTCTTAGCACTTTAATCTCAGACTTCTGGCCTCTAGAACTGTGAGAATTTTTATTGTTTAAGCCACCCAGTCTGTGGCACTTTGTTGTGGCAGCCCCAGCAAACTAACATGGGGCTTGTTTAAACAGTGATGAAAATAGCTTGGTTAATCAATTGAAAAGACAAATTTATCATTTTTCTTTGAAAACAAAGTTGATATTAATGTTGCTTCCACATAGCCCCTGTCCTAAAACTATTGGTATTTTAATTAATTTTCCAATGGTGGCTCCTTCAAATAGCAAATCAGTTAAGTTGTCTTTAAAGTATCTTTTTCTGTGAAGCTTTAGGAAACCCATACTCCAAAAAATAATTTGTGTTAATCATTTAGGGTTAATTGCTTCATTCCCATCAAAATATTATTTTTATCTTTTTTGATGGTAAGAGAAATGAATGACATTGAGGTTTTTTTCACCACTTTATAAAAACATATGGAAAGAATTGTGGAATACTAATATTTACCAGACAGACTGAAGGACAAAGTCGACTAGCTAACTGAAGGGAATTAAACGCAGTTAGTTACAGAGTAGGTGAAAAGTATTTAAGTGTCGGGGGTGTTTTTCCTTTTCTTCCCATTTCTCAAAGTAATTTAAGAACAGAGTGGGGAAATGTGGGAAAGAGGAGAAACTACAGTTTTATCACCTCTGATCTCAATTTGGCTTATGATCCTCAGTGTGAATTTCTAGCAGAAAAACAAAAACAAAAACAAAAAAACTCTTTGCAATCGTGTAGGTATTTCAGAAACCATTACTCCAAGTTTGTTTTCTCCTTTTGGCTTCACAGCAGAGTGTACCTAGATCCTTTCATTTTTACAACTTTGTCCTGGAAAATATGAGTAAGTCAGCCTATGCAATTAAATGCAAAATCAATGTAAACTGCCCAAAGGACTAACACACTGGTATTAGCTTGTAGAGACAAATGCTTTTTCAGTCCTCTTGTGATTCAACCGCTATTGGATATAGCAATTTAAGGCTTAATCTCTATTATCTCAATGTTCTAGTTGTAGGCAGAGTGCAAAGAAATAAAAGAATTTTTTTTTTCTTCCCCAAACCAGAAAGATACATGTTACATTAGAAATATTATACTGGCTTCTGGGTGTTTTTAGGCCATGATGGATACAACATTTTTCAGTACAATAAAAGAAAATTTGTCTTTTGCCCTGAAGTTATATTTTAGCTTTCATTAAGTTCTTATCTACTATAAGGTTGGAAGGGGAAGAACATTTATAGCATTACCAAAAGTTTCCTAGGATATACTAGACAATCCTCTAATAAATGCACACAGAGATTACTTTTAAATTTTGTAACTGAAGAAGAATTGTCCTCTGTGGGAGGAAGGTTGTGATTAGCACCTGAGCAGAGGTTTGTAGACACTGCTACCTGGGTGGAAGCTATAACCCTCCATGTTCTCACTAGCCATTGGTATGACCTTGGGAAGATGGCACAGTCATTTCTGGCCTTTCAGTTGTGCTTCAACAGTGACACGAAGGAGATGGATGAAATGTTTGCCATTCTTGCTTTTAAGGGACTTCAAAGTTATTGCCCAATACGCAAATCCGTGTCAACCAATACCACACGTTTGGCACTGTTCTTCAAATTAATTTAGATGTTACTGAGGTTAATGTAATGCACATGTATTTAAAGCACATTGAATTCAAAGTAGTTCTTTCATTATGCATTGTCTTAGTCAACAGATGCTAAAAAGAACAATTACTAATATGTGGGGGGTCCACATAGTTCTGTGTTTTTGTGTAGTTCTGTTTTGTTTATAAAGTAAAGACTGGTACTTGTACTCAAAAAGTTAAGGACCAGCTGGACTGATTGATCTCCAAGGCCCTTACAGCTATGGTATCTAAATTTTTTTGAAGCAGCCTAACTGTATTTTCTCATCACTGAAACCTCAAAGATTTTGTAGGAGGATAGAATTAAACAGTTTAAGAAAGTGCCATCCACAGTGGATATTGAAGATGTGTCTGCTAAACATGGATCTGAAGTGTGGAGAGCTCCATCGGTGGGGATCAGGCCCTGTCCTGTTTCCTGCTGTGTTCTTGGTGCCTTTCACATGCCTGCGTGTAGTAGGTGCCCACAAAATATTTGTTGCTGAATGTATCTCTTGGAACAAGACCTGGTAAGAGTACTTATCATGAATTCCGCTAACCTTACTTCCTCTAAACTTGCTTTAAGAAAACCATTTCTAGATTTGACCAATTAGGAAATGGATAAATTAGATATAACCGTTTGTTTTAGAAAAGATGATTGGACTTGAAAAAATTGCTTTAAATTACTTTGATTATTCAAGGCCATTTAAAGTGTGACTATTTACAGACCATCAATTTATATGCAACTTTTTGGTTAAAAAAAAGAGAGAGAGATTATGACAACTCGGCTCCTTTACATGTAGAAAGGCATAATAACCATTTAAAAATGTCCTTATGTCTAGGAAATGTTACTATTAAGATTACAATGTGAAGACTATATAATTATAAAGTGAAGAAATGTATGTGACTGGTTTTCCCTTTCTAAGTCGTGACTGAATATTACTGTTTGATTTTTCTGTGGTAGTTCTTATCTGGAATGCCTTTCATTGTGTTTCTGACTCTTTTATTTGAGGTCTTAAAATCTTTTCTCCAGAAAATTATCAGTTGATGGTGGCCTAATCTGGTTTAAAGTAAAAGAAATTGGTTTGGAATTTAGGTTTTTATGAAGTGTCTGTATATCTGTTCTTTATTATAAAGCAGTCTTCTGACGCATAGACGGCACTGAATGGTAAGTAGAGGGGACATGCTCCTGATCTGTTTTCAATCCCTGTTCCTCCTTTCTTCTCTATTCTACAAATACTCCATTATGAGAACAAACAAATGCATAAAACTTAGTCACACGTGCTTCGGTTTTTATTTGTTTACAAAGCTCTTTAAGAAGGACTATTTTGTAAATTATACTTAAGTATAATAATCTAGGCATTAATTGTATTAATTTTTTAAATCAGATTCGATTTCCCTTTGAATCTGCACTGTGGTCTTCACCTGACACCTAGCACAGAATTCGTGTTTTCTCTTGTGATATGCGATATCTGCTTTTACTCATGGTGCACTTAAGCTGTTTTGTATGGTGACTATCTTGTGCTATGTACAGGAGGCCCCCAGTTTAGAAACACTTGACTTACTCAGAAGGCTGCTGTCATGGAAAGTCCCTGGCCCCTGTAGGAACCCTTCCACACCCCTGCAGGAGCTGTTGGCGCTACAGACCCTTCCTCCTCTATCCACCTGCTTTGAGAGGTCCCCCAGCTTCTTAGACCCTTCTAGGAAAGAGCCCAGGGCATTTCCTCCCCATCACTCTCAGAGTCCGCATGCCTTCAAGTATATGAGGACGGAAGGCAGGATTGTGAGGTTCCTGTGCTGTTAATTCACTCTGCTCTAGTTCAGGGTATCTGGGTTAACTTGGAGATGTCTGAATGATTTTCGATTTAGTCCAAATGAAAAGAATTGTGGTTCAAGTATCAGATTTACAAATTAACTTCCAAGCTCATTTGCATGTTCAGGGATTCTTATGTATATTTTACGTCTCACACTAGAGTTTGAGTCTCAAGAGGCAAGGACAGTTGCTTCAAATTGCCTAAAGTGATTTTTGTTTTTATGTTCAAAACTATAGTTGTTTTTTGAGTATCAATGTATTCCTTCTCCCCTCAAAAAAAGAAAAAGAGAAAAAGAAATTATACTTTAATCTGATGTGAAACAGCCTCCTTTCTCTTTAACCTATTTTTGTCAATTTAATGTTATAAATTAGTTGCTTCTCACTCATTAAGCCTTATTAATCAAGGTGGTATTTAATTTTCTCTGACTTACTGTCTGGTTTAATATTTTCACCAAGCAGCATAGTTACCGAAGGGTCATCTTTTCATTTTGACAAATCAGATGTATCTATTGAGGAGCTTGTCTTCATAAATTTTACATTCTACCCTCTCTGAGGGGGAAAAAAAAAGATGAGGAGACCAAAAAAAAAAAAAAAAAAAAATCTGAGTATCCGTAGCCCAGTTTGCCTGTCTTCTGCATAAGACAGCTATAATTTCCCCGTCCCAGGGCTCCTCTGATGAAAGTTTGGTCAGCCTTGTTTTTTGTTTTGTTTTCTTCTGGGTTTTTCTTTCTTTTTTTGTATTTGAGTGGCCAAGCCTGTGAAGCTGAAGTGGAGGTGAAGATGTATTTCAGCAGAACATCATGACAGTTAAGTGGTCTTGGCACAATTTTTTTAATATAACAGTGTTCTACCAAAGGAATACATTTTGGGATTTTGAGGCTTTTGAGGTGTAGAGAGAAGGATTATTTTTTTTTCTTCTTAACCCAATGTAATAAAAAGCTTGGATGAAGACAATCCCAGGAGTAAAAAACCCAGTGTTTCTAACTGGTGTCATTGTGGGATGGCGTGATGCCAGCGGATTTCAGACTCTGCAGTTTGTTTGTGTTGGCATGCGTGCATGTATAGAGGGCATATCAAAATACCCTGGCATGTGAGAGCGCGAGAAGATGCTTTGAGTACTTTCTCCCTGTTCCTGTTCCTGTTAGAACATGTGCTTTTGCTTTCTGTAGGCAGGCTCCTTGTGTTCACATCATTACATCTTTGTGCCTCATCAGGGCGTGAGGAGAACCATTTATGCTTTATCATGCCTCTCTCCACACAGATGCGCAGCCCTTTGTGTGCTTTGCATCAAACTTGTCTTTCAAACTGTCTTTTGTATCTTTTGCAAGGAAATTGATCTCATAAAGAATGCTATCAAATTCATCAACTGGTGAAAGATACCATTTCAAAGTATAAGTAAGAGACATAAAAAGGGATGCAATCATAAGCTTGACTGTTTCAACAGAGCTGCTTAGCAGAAAATATTAAATCCGCCTGCCTGCCATTCAATCATTCTGGGTATAACCGGCCAAAGAATTTCACAATGTGGATAACCTCCAGCCCTCTGACTGTATGCAAAGCAGGAGTCCTGAATGAGAGCATTGTGTTATAAAACCTTAAACTGGAGCGAGACTGAAAAGCCCAATCTCGCTGGTTATTTTGGACATTCAAATGCTGTCTAAGAGAAAAGAACTCGTTATGACTCAGTTCCGTTAATTAGACGTAAATTACCATCTTTTGTCTGATACAAAAGAAGGTAAAGGGAACTCTGCAAGACCAGAGGATACAGAAATTCTAATGAGATGAGAGCATAGGCTGGAAACTGAGTGAATACAAGAAGCCATTCAACTTGAGGCAAGCCCCTAGTGTGTCTTGTGTGTGAGCAAAAAGCAAAAACATACATTTGTAATTGTCCAGATTCATATACTATTTAGAACCATGGTCAGTATTCCCAAAGAGCTCATAAGGTCCTGATTTTGACAGGATGTCAGGCTGACTGACACAGGAAGAAATATTCTCTTCTTTTCTGTTCCTGATTACATTCCGAAGATTTTTGTTACGTACACAGTCTGTCTCAGTGGGAGACGGTAGGCCTCTAATGTTACTGAATGATAAATAAATGGACCTTTTACTTAAAAACAATGAAGGCTTAATAAATAAAGGAAAATAGCAAAGTTTGTCCGGGAGATTTAAGAAATTAGAAGTAGAAAAATTGTTTAAGCATAGCAATAACTGAAGAACTATAGAATTCCAATGTTGGAAAAGACTGTAGGGTAGTTCTGGAATGAGAAGCCGCTTCATTAGGATAAGAAAATAGTATAATAACCCCATTAATCCCTTCCTTAGAACTATATAAACATATTTTCTTACTTGTATCAATTTCTCAATTGCAAACCAGGTTGTTCCAGAGTAAATTTAGCCACACTGCTTCTACGTGCTAGAAGGTTGAAGTTCTCCCTTGTGTTAGGCAAAAATTAACATGGTCTCAAAGGTCCTATATTCTGGTCCCTAAATGTCATTCGTTTTTATAACAAGTTTATAATACAGTGGTGAACGTGATTCCAGATAGATGATATTTTTATTCTCCTATAGGGAAGATGTGTGTAGTAGGAGTTAATAGCTGGTGTCCTGTGGCATTGACTATCATGCTATTTGTTCATGCAACCCAAACACTAATTTCATAGGAAATTGTTAATATTACCAGTCATTAATCAGTTCATGTATTCAGCACACTGAGTACGTATTTAGTCCCAGACACAGTGTTATGCACGGGGGATTCAAGGATTACTGTGACTCTGGTGCTGGGAGAAGGATTATACAGTATAAGGTCAGATTTAAAAAAAAGTTGAAGATTTCCATCAGAAGTTTGACTTTGAGACTCCCACGGACATGACAGTGTCAGTCAGTGCCAAGCAGGCATTTGAACATGATTTTCTGAAGATGGAGGGTAAGTCTTGGCTAGAAGGAGTCAGCAGTGGGGGGTTGTTTGTTGATGCCATGTGGTAGTGGAGACAGTCGTACAAAGTAAGCGAGAAGAGCCATGACATGGCAGTCATGCCCTGGGAAGTTAAGATTTGAGGTGCAGGTGGGAGATCAGGAGCCTGAGGTGAAAAATCAAGACTTTTCAGAGAAGCAGGGTAGATGAGTAGAGTGCAGGGCTTATAGTGCTGTGGTTGCTAAGTAGGGGAATATCTTTTCTCAGTATGTTTAAGTTTTGTGTGTGTTGTGGAGGGGACGGAGAGAGAGGAGACTGCCAAGTAGAGCTGAGAAGTACACTAAGATAAGGCCCTGTGGGGAAACAACCATTGTTTAGCAAGTTTATGGCCTTTGTACAAGGAAAGTTTAAAGACAGAAGTTGAAAAAGGAATGGGCTGAGGATACCTATGTCTCTACATGAAGTCTAGGGGGTCAAAGACCCAAATTGGGAGGTTCCTCCAACTGCACTATTAGAGTTAGGGGTGGGTGCAGCTGTCCATACATTTGTACCTGGACGAGTAGAGTGGGGAATTGAGCTTTGACCATGGCTGATGGCCTTCATCTTCCCAGGAAAGTAGGAAAGGAAGTCACCTGGGGGTGAGCCAGAGTCTATTGAAGGTTCAGAATAGTCCCTTAGGGAACTGGAAAAAGCCGTTATCAAGTACAACAAAAAAAAATTCATGGTTACTGGTTACCTGATTAGGACTCAAGGCATGCATTGAAGGAACTGCCCCCCAATTTTTTCTTCAGAAGTTTTCAGTTTCCTGCATCTGAATGAGAGATGGTACCTTGCTGGATTGATCCCAGTTTTGGGATTTCTCTGGGTGAACGGGGTAGAAGGAACAGGTCAAAATGGAAGAAACCGTTGTTCAGCTAGCCAGTAAGCTATTAAGAACAAGCTGGGACTTAGATATTTTATGGATTGCGGGTGCACACATGCGTTTGTGTGTGTTTGTGTGCACGTATGTGCATTCGTGTGTTTTGTTTTTCTTTTCCTTTCTTGTTTTTTTTTGTGTGTGTACGTTTCTTGGTTTTTTTGTTTTATTTTGTTTTTGTTTGTTATTTGCGTTACCGCATTGCTTTTCAGTATGGTTCCTTCTCTGTGAAACAATGTTAAAACTAGCTTTCTTCCCCACATGACTTGAAGAAACCAGGAAGGAGGGAGACTGGCCATTTCTCATGCTTGACCTAACTCCTGACATGCTGGTAATTCTTAACTAGTCTGATTAGTTTGTACTCTTGAGTCTTCTCATAAAAAGACAATAGCAAAGAACCAATAATAACAAAGGAAACAATAAAATCCCCTCCCTGTTGTGTTAGATGTCATTTTTGCAGACTCTGCCCCAGTGACTTTTGTCCACCGTATGCTTGCTAGTTCTCAGGCCATGTAAAACTGGTGGGCAATACCTTCAAGTGATACATGCAAAAGCTCAGAGGTTAATAGGTAAACAGAGAATTAAATAAATAGGATTCATGTATACTGGCTCCTAGCACCGGATCTTGTGTTGTTGATATTTGATCATTTGAATTTGTCAGACAAAAGTCTTCATGACTGATTTGCTTACTGGCTACCAGGATGGGCTTTAGGTTATAAGTGAACCAGGCTGGGTGACAGCTCTCTAAACTTGGCAAAATTGCCCTCTGCTGAACTCAGCAAGACAAAGGTAGAACTCACTAAACCAAAACACTGGATGTAAGAAAGTGATTGCCAGCTGTGACCTGTGCTATGTTCCTGTTTCCGTTTGCCTCGGCAGACACACATGGTTTAATTCAGTTGCCTATAGCATGTGTATTTATGTCTTCAATCAGCCTTAAAATTTATCATACCTTTTATGAATGAGAGGGCATATTCAAATCAAACTTCAGGGAGGTGTGGGGAATTGGTGTAGTAAATCTTTTTCTTTTTTGTAGAAAAGTCTTTTTCAAGTTTCAATACTTCATAATTCTTTAAGTTGTATTTGAAATATTTTAAAAACAATTTTTTCTCTTGCTGTTTTCTGCTTGGTCCAATGCGGTCTAGCTTTTGCTGGCACAATAGTGCTTGTGATCAAACTGTAGACTCTCCATGTTTCTTTTGGATCAAAGTTCTTCCTTTTCTTCTTAATTCTTCTATTTACCAAGCGCCTTTGGCTATTTGTTCATCAGTATCTCCAGCAAAGGGTGGACAGGGACTATAAAATTAAGACAAGGTACTACAGTCTTAGACCTGATGCTGAAAATGAGTTTCTTGGGGGGTGTTATCTTTAGTTACTTAATTATATTATCTGCGTCTCCAGGAGCTAATTGTGGGAATAGCTCTGCAACCAGATCCACAGCAACAAACATGTTTTACCAGGCTTTCTCCCCTAGGAGGTCCATAGGCAGGAAATTTAATATCGGCATTCTTTTCTGCTCAGTTGGCATAAATTGTTACTCACTTTTAGGCTGATCATAAGGTATTTTTAAACCCCATTAGTTTGGTTCACTGTGAAGAACACAAACCTTAATCCTGTTGTCATAGATTAGGATGGGAAAGAACCTTCCAGTTGGTACAGGCCACCCTTTCATTAGTGCTGAAATATTCCCCTTAAGAAAAGATATTAACTCTTACCTGTGGATATTGACAGCATTTTGCCTGTTCTTTTTTCTTATCTCCTAAATAATGAAATTTTTTAAAGTATATTTTCATTATATTTAAGAAACCAAAGCTTAAGTACCGTTAAGACAACAACCATTTAAGGAACAGCTGTGTGGTCATAAAACAACATGTGTAATGCACCATTTTATATTCTAATATAAAATAGGATTAATGAGATGATGAGAATTGCTTCGTGAATCTTTGAGCAATTTGTAGGAAAAAATGTAAATTAAATTTTGGATGGGGGTGCCTGTTAAAATCTCTGGTGTGGCAAAAACACTTAAAAACTTGCTCTACTTTTCTTAATCTGCATCAACCTTTATTATGATGTCTCCAGTGAAGAAATGTAACTATGCCTGTAAGTATTATATTGCCATTTTAAAAACTTTTTAGAAATCTAAATTGCTGCTATCCTTATAATAAGTAGAACATTCGTGGATCGGTCATTTGGTCACAATAAGCTTGTAGGTAGTTCACAGCAAGATTTGACAAGGCTGTGGACTTAAGCTTGGACTTGATTATGTGATTCGAAGAGCTGGTACTGAAAAAGATGGTATTCAAGAGATGACAAGGGCGGGGCATGGTGGCTTGTGCCTGTAATCCCAGCAGTTAAGGAGGCCAAGACAGGAAGATTGGTTGAGGCCAGGAGTTCAAGACCAACCTGGGCAACATAGCCAGACCTCATTTCTACAAAAAAAATTTTTAAAGTTAGCCAGGCGTGGTGGCACATGCCTGTAACACCAACTACTCAGGAGGCTGAGGCCGGAGCATTACTTGAGCCCAGGAGTTTGAGGTTACAGTGAGCTATGATCCAGCCACTGGACTTTAGCCTGGGTGACAGAGGGCAATCCTGTCTCTAAAAGAGTTTTTAAATTTAAAAATTTCTTAAAAAGAAATAACAAGGAGGAAAATGCTAAATTCTTACTTCCTTACCTGCTTACGATTTGTATTTTGATCAAATGAAATACCCCATTCTAAAATGTGTCACCTTTGGCGAGCTCAGAAAAAAAGAGCATATCCTGACCTGGATGAATGAATAGCAATCTTGGACTGGATCTTAAAAGATGAGACTATGTGTACGTAATTCTTGTGGTGTACAAGACATCATACTAGGCTCTTTGCATATGGTTAAGCCTTACAGTGGTAGCCTTTTCTCAGATGAGGACGGTGAGGCTCTGGGTTTAGTCATTTATTCTTGATCGCACAGCTGCTCAGTGGGCTGCTTGCTTCTGGGAAAAGAAAACTTTCAGGGTGGAAAGAATGCTTGAAAAAGGTGCTGACCACCGGGCATGGTGGCTCACGCCTGTAATCCTAGCACTCTGGGAGGCCGAGGCGGACGGATTGTTTGAGCTCAGGAGTTCAAGACCAGCCTGAGCAAGAGTGAAACCCCGTCTCTACTAAAAATAGAAAGAAATTAATCAGACAACTAAAAATATATAGAAAAAATGAGCCGGGCATGGTGGCGCATGCCTGTAGTCCCAGCTACTCGGGAGGCTGAGCCAGAAGGACCGCTTGAGCCCAGGAGTTTGAGGTTGCTGTGAGCTAGGCTGACACCACGGCACTCACTCTAGCCTGGGCAAAAGAGTGAGACTCTGTCTTAAAAAAAAAAAAAAGAAAGAAAGAAAGAAAAAGGTGCTGACGCAGGCACAGATGTGCTTTCCAGTAGTTCAGTAGGTGCTAAGCTTATAGGAAATCCATGCATTACAGGAAATCTGGTTTAAGTAGGGACATGGGCCTTTTTGAGTATTGTTAAATATTTTTCCTTGTATTATGAGGTGTGGGATATCCAAGGTGTTCTGTAATATTAACTGATTGAGTGAAGGGGAATTGCATCTTTCCCTGTTTCCTGTATAATACTTAAATTAGGTTGGTCAAATGGTTAAATTTTAGCATGAGCGTGATTTCACAAATAAGCCATAAGCATTATGCAAACAAACTAAATTTAAACTCTGTGAAGATTTATGATAATTTGTTTTAGCATTTTTTGATAATCAAAGGCTTCAGGTTTTACTGAAGTATTTCTTTTTCCTCCATTGTCTTGTGCTTCGTTAATTTTTGAAAGACCTAATTATTAAATTTATGTGCTGTCATCTCACAACTTCAAAAGTTATTAATAGAAAGTGAGGCATCTTTATTGCAGAAACCCATTAGAACTGTAAACTTGCATTTAACGTAATTTCTGTGGAATTTTAATTTGTTTTTGAACAGGAATCAGGGATATTTCCAGTTGCCTTATTAAGTAGGAAATGAAAACATAGATTTCTGTATTCTGGAGTTATTTGAGATTTCAGAGTCATCACTGTGAGGCCTCTGGGCTTGTGTTAGATTTCAGGTAGTGACCTTCACTCTTAATTGCTAATTCTCTCTTTGGCCTTAAAGCCAGTGTCATTTTGGTTTTTGCTTTGCCCTCAGGGTCTTGTCTTTCTTCCACCTTTGGGTAAATTAATTACCAGGACATTCTTATTTTTTTCTTGAATATCAGCCCTGTGTCCTCTTTCTGAGGAATCTGTCATTAGTCACTGAAAGCTCCTCAGGGTCCCTGGATCATACTCCGGTTATGCCATTCTAGAGAATATCAATTCATTTGTTAGATGTAAGAAGATATTTTTCTGGCCTCGTATTTCCCTTTGCAAAAATTCTATTTTGCTGTATTTTTTTTAATTGCTTATAAAATTATGGTTCACTTTTTTGAAAATCAGTTAAGTCCCTATGATCGTATGACACATTTTCTCTAGGGAAAAAAAAATTCACTTTTAAAATAGGCTACCCGCGATATGTGCTGTAATAAAGTTTCCATCATAGGGCAATTCCGTGACAATACAGGTCTGTAGTTTCAGGACAGTGTCCTGCTTGAGAGGACCCGCCTCTTCTCAAGACTTGTCATCTTGCCTCTGATTTGATAGCAGACCTGGAATTGGGAATCTTTACCACTTTAAACCATTAACCATATGTCCTTTCTTTGCTTGGTTTGCCTTTTTTTTAAAAAAAAAAAGGCAAATTTATCCTACAAAGGAAAAAATAGTCAATGGGATTGTGAAGCGAAGCTGTGATCTCCTAAAAAGCAGAATAATTTGCATCAAGGGAAAGTACATAGCTATAGAATAATAATTGGAGAGACCCAAATACAGCTGAATATGTATTCTGATTGTATGCAGACAGGAGTCAGACTCACACAGGATTGGAAATCACGTAAACCTGCTGTGCCTCTACTGTAAAATACTACTTTCTGGCCGGGCGCGGTGGCTCACGCCTGTAATCCTAGCACTCTGGGAGGCCGAGGCGGGTGGATCGCTCAAGGTCAGGAGTTCGAGACCAGCCTGAACAAGAGCGAGACCCCGTCTCTACTAAAAATAGAAAGAAATTATCTGGACAACTAAAAAAATATATACAGAAAAAAAAATTAGCCGGGCATGGTGGCGCATGCCTGTAGTCCCAGCTACTCGGGAGGCTGAGGCAGAAGGATCGCTTGACCCCAGGAATTTGAGGTTGCTGTGAGCTAGGCTGACGCCACGGCACTCTAGCCTGGGCAACAGAGTGAGACTCTGTCTCAAAAAAAAAAAAAAAAAAAATGCTGCTTTCTGAATATATTGCCATATTTTAAGAATTAATGAAGAAATTAAAATAGGAATAGAAAAAAATGATGAGAGAGCAAGGGTTTTTATGATCTGGAGGGAGGATGAGAAATACTGCTTGACCCCATCTGTGGATAAGGATAAGGCGAATTACTTTTCACCTGCAGCTTTATTTTGAGAAATTAAGCTAAGCGTAGGTAGGAACTATAAACAATTTAGATAGCTACATGTTAGACTATTTTACTATTTTATTTAGCAGGTATTTGTTGAGGACTTACCAAGTTGCTAGATGCAGAGATAAATAAGAAACATTCCCGGAAGCTTAAGGAACCCAAAGTCCATTAGTAAAACAAGGTAGGCAAATAATTACAGTTTAAGGTAGGCTCTCTCTGATTAGCGTGTGGAGGAATGAGGTTATTAATGTGCAGAGGAAAAGTTCCTTTCTAAGTTATCATGCATCTGATTGCTCACTCAATTGTGAAATAAGCATG
Organism: Indri indri; assembly: GCA_004363605.1. Lineage (NCBI taxonomy): Eukaryota > Metazoa > Chordata > Mammalia > Primates > Indriidae > Indri > Indri indri. The sequence goes on along the minus strand of RJWJ010003131.1, from coordinate 75,465 downwards.
CTTACAATGGAAGAGTGAGCAGTGTGCTTTGGATGCATAAAAGACTTGGATTAAACTGCTGGGGGAAGCATACAGAAAGCCTTTGATGTGTGGAACTGTTTTCCTAGGGTCTCGAAAGATAAGTAGGAATGTTTCAGCCAGAGAAGGGTATTTCAGGCAAAAAAAAATTGGATGTGCAGATGCCTGGGTGTTTAGAAGAACGCCGTACTGGAAGGGAGAATTTGGTAGCTGGAAATCAAATGTGAGGGATGAGAGGCTGGCAGGTAAGGTTAGAAAGAGCCTCCACTGCTGTTCTAAAGAGTTGGTACTTTGTCCTGAAGTCAGAGAGAGCATCAGTGCACACCGTCGTCCCAGTATCCCAGTGAGTCACCAACTATGGCCTCTTCTGCCTAAATATGTCTTTAGTTAAATTCTTTTCCAACACTCTACCTTTCCCATTGCTAAGTTCAGATACCCTCTTTTTATCAAGACACTGAGGTTAATGAATCTCCATTTTCATTTATATGTATACATCACTACTTTCCTTATATGAATTAAATCAGTATAGTATTTGCTTGAGACAGGGAGGTCAATCTCTCATCTGGAAAGTTCTCTCAGCTCTGGAGAATCTAGAGAGTTCTGGGTCACAGAATAGGTCTTGAGAAGCATACTTTAATATTTTAACTTTGAACTGTGTTTTCATGTCAAGCAGAAATGCAGAAGGAATGTCACATGTCCTGCATGAAGAACGCTTTGCAAGCATTAATAGTCAGAATATATGCTATGGGAGGGATGTCTCCTGGTACAAGGCCTGGTTGGACATAGGTCCAACTTTGGTGTTCTCTTAACAGAAGTTAATCAATCTTGAATTGATATCCAAGTTCTACTTTTCTTACAATAGCCACAGATTTGACTTGGTGTCTAGAATTTTGCAAAGCTTCTACTTTATGGAAGGAGAATAAATGTTAGAGCTAACTACTGTCCCTTTTTCTTGCAAAAAAGGAAATATTTTGCAATTTCTTTTATTTTTCTGTTGATTTTTGGAGGACTGCTGGAGTTAAGAAATAATGACATTTCCGGGATTTCAGACAGCACTGACAGAATGCTTTGGTGTAATATATGCAGGAATGTTTGGATATTCTTGTACTGGTGATTTTCTTTATTAAAGGATTTATTTCAATCTTATTTTAATTTCTGATCTGATAGCATATTTGTTTATAAGTTTTCATGGTTTTCAATTTGGAGACTCTGTAAATCTCTGATGTAATTCATTCATTGACTATTTACTCCAAAGATTATGATTTCTGCTATTATAAACAAGCAGAAAAGTATGCTGTTACTCACTTACTGGTTTTTACCAGTTTTAGTAGACTTTAAAACAGCAAGCAGTGTGACCAATGATCCAGAAAAACAATGACTATTTAAAATAGAAAAGGTAAAATTAACAGTTATTGCCATATTGGCTATTCGATGCAAACTATTTAGTACCCAGTTTTCTTTTCCTGGGTACTAAAGTAGAAGATGAGTAGATGCTTCTAAAGATGATGATGACTGATTATCAGGATAATTATGATAATGATAAAGGTAAACTTTAATGAGGACAAGTGGCAGGTACTATATAGAGTACTTCTTGTGCACTTTATCATTTAATTTTCATAATTCTTTGCTTTTTCATCTATCAGAGATTAGCAGAGTTGTTTGGGTGTAATTTTTTGAGGGATCTGATAAATTAACCAACACATTTCCTAAAAACAATGTTTCTCAAGCTTGAGAAATGAAAAGACTCCTTTTAGGATTTAAATTATATCATGTTAGCTGTAAGAACACAAAGTATAAAACTAGTTAAATGTTTATTGTATTAATATGTCTCATATAATTGTAAAAGCAAAGTACTTTTAAACATACAACAAAAAACTAAAGAGCCGTTAAAATTGAAATTAGAGAGTTAATTTAATGCCATGAACAATGACATTTTGAATAATGATGTAATGAAATTAACATTGTGCAGTTATGCTGGTGGCTTCAGCATTCTCGTGTATGTATGTGTCATGTGATGGCTGAGTTTACTCCTTGCTTTCATTATTCAAACGAGCTCAGACCTTCATACAGCATAGGATGGCCTCATTTGACTTTTGCTTGATAAGAGAGTACCATCTGGTCCACGCTGGGTGAGGTGGCTCATGCCTGTAATCCCAGGGCTTTGGGGGTTGAGGCAGTAGGACCTCTTGAGCCCTGGAGTTCAAGACCAGCCTGGGCAACATAGCAAGACCCTGTCTCTACAAAGAAATTTTTGAAAATTAGCCTGATATGGTGATTTGTGAGCTTCTGTAGTCCCAGCTACTTGGGAGGCTGAGGCAGGAGGATCACTTGAGCCCAGGAGTTCAAAGCTGCAGTGAACTATGATCATGCCACTGTGTGCCAGCCTGGGCGACAGAGCAAGACCCCATATCTTAAAAAAAAAGAAAAGAAAGTCCACTTTTTTGTATGACTACTTTGTACCTCTTTGTACATGTGAATACAGTGGGCATTAAGTATTCTTATTAACTTTAAAAATTATTATGTGAATAAAAAGCAAAAATTAATTTTAAAAATTCTTACAGAGAATTCGTAGTCACCCTGAAATGTTGGGACACATCTCTGGGCACCCCCAACATGCTAATAGAATTAATGCAGTGGATATAATGAGATAATGAATGAGCATAAGCACTATGCTAAGCTTTTAGTATGCATTAGCTCATTGAGTTGTATAGCAACTCCAGGAACTAGGTTCTTGTTATCCTTTTTTTGCAGATAAGGACAAGAAACCTTGGACTTACTGAGTAAATGCCTCCCAAGGTCACATGGATAGTAGAAAAATCAAACTGATTTTTGAACCCAAGTGTTCTTATTCCAGAGCCTATAATAACTCACTAGTAGCTTGATTCCTTTTTCAATTCAATAAATGTGTATAATGTTCCCTTCCTGTGCACCAGGTACCAGGCCAGATGCTTCTCATACATTATCATCTTTACAACAATCTCAGCAGGGTAGATTCTATTATCTGCCTTTAGTAAGCTAAGAAGGCTCAAGGTCACCCTTTTAGTAACACTCTCCCCCCACCTTGAAAGATAGAAAAATGTAATGACTCATTGTAAGGGACAGTTTTAAAAGCAGAATTTAAAATAATGTCTGTTTTCTAGAGCTTCAACCTATTGATTTCTAATTTTCAAGGAAAAACAATCAACTAATTGATTTTTTAAAATAAAATGTAAAAAATATCATCAGAAAACAGGCCTATTAAGCTTTGAAAGGCCCTCGTTGTATGTGAACCTTGAAAAAAGAAACTAACTAAAAACCTTGTGAGATGAACTTCTCTACATTAAAAACATTTTTGGTCAGTAAATTTTGTGGCAAATTTATCGATGTACTAAATATTTCATTTACTAATAGGGCTATTTGGAAGGGGATTTGTTTACACTAGAGACCTGAAGGAAATGTGATCCAAATTACAGGCATAATGATTCTCATTGCTATTCTTGCAGTATCCTCAGGCTTATGTGAATCTATAAAATGATTATTTTTTGAGAAACATTCTGTCTCATCTGTATAATTCATGTGACATTATTGAAAATTCATATACTGATGTAGCTAAGACAGTAACAGGGACTCTGGGTGACTGTATGCGTGTGAGTATATATGTATGTGTATACGGGCCTTCACATACACATATAGGCATGTGTGTAACCCATGAATCCTACTAGCGTTCATAGGCTTTCGAACATCGATGGGTTTTTATTTTAAATATATAATGCCACTCCTATGTTCAAATATTATTTTGCATAAAGCAGAAATTATTGCCTTGTGTGTGAACAGCTATTTAAGGTCATTTTATTGATTACTTTTGTTCAAAGAATAATACAGTGTACTAGTAAATACGTTATAAAGCTCAAAAAGTCTCCCTGTGTTACATGTCAAAGGTTTATGGAAAATCGTTGATTTGTTTTGTTTTTAGTCTCTATCATTTGGATGTGACCTTCTAGCCTAGTTTATTATTCAGAACTCCCTTTTAGTTACTTGCTAAGTTCTGGAGGAAAGCAATGGTTAATGAGAGGGACAAAGGTCCCTGATATGATGGAACTAGGGAGGCAAATAGACAGCTAACAAGTGCATGATCACAAATGGTGGTAAGGACAGAGAAGAAGCGGGCCAGGTGGAATCTTCAAGGTTGAGTAGCGCTTTGTCAGGTGGGGATAGGGGCATTGAAGAGGAAAGAAAGAGCCTCATGAATGCAGCTGCTCTGAAGTGAGACAAGCACAACACTATCTAGAGGCTGGAAGGCATGTGGTGTGGTGTCACGTAAGGCAAGTGTTGGGGAAGGGCAGGTGGTTAGCTTGAACAGGCAAAGGGGCTCTTCGTATCATTTAAAGGAAATGCAATCAGGAAGCCTTAGAACACACCCACACCCAAAAGAGAGGTAGAAGAAAGATTTATAAGGAAAAGGCACAAAGATGGGAGAAGAACTGGAGCGAGTGATAACTTGGAAAGAGTTCCGAGACAGAGAGAATAAGTGATTCTGTGTCAGATGTTGCTGAGTTTTGACAATTCTACAGAATCGTTGACTTTAGCAATTAAGCGGTCATTGGTGACTTTATCAAGAACAATGTCATTATCTCTACTGTGCCTTGCAATTCTAGGATCTTTGGAGAGGAATTGTAGGATAAGAAAGTCTCAGAAACTCAGTTGTATTTGTTCTAATGGAACTATTGTAGGCATGTTACTGCCACCTTTAGGGTTAATAGTGTATCTCTCAGTATAAAAAGGAGCCAAATTGGGGCTAGAAGGAAGCCCGAAGGGGAAGAAAACATTACTCAAGTTACTGCAAGGAAATGGATAGTGGACATAGGCTCATCTAGAATATTTAAGTGACAGTATTTATCTTAAGTAGCTTAGAAACAAAATTACTTGGGTTGCTGATTAAGAAAATGCATGCCAACTTGTCACAGTGCCAGTGGTTTGTTAATTATTTAGCAATAAAATAGGTTTAATTCTTTCCCTGCTTTCTGGCTAATGGGAAGGTAAGCGATGCAGAAAGGGAGGGGAGGTCGGAGTCGTGAGGTCCAGTGGAGATGGTCAGCCTCCTGTCCTCAGTGCTCTGAGGATGGCGGAACAGTTGTGGACGGATTGTCCCCACCGCCTGTCTTCTCTCTGCTCCTTGCGTTCTCTCACACTTTGCCTTCTTGGCTTCCTGCTTCATCTCCAAGGAGCAGAGAGTGACCTCCCAACCACCGCACACCTGCATTTTTGCTCAGTTGCACTTTTAGTCTGGCCCTTTAGAAACCGTCACATGCATATTTTCCCAGCTTCCTCCTCTTACTCAAAGGAAGGGAAAAAAGAGAGAGGGAAGGAGGGAGCCAAAATTGGCAGAAAACCCTGAAAGAAAATGAGTTGGACAGATTCGTTCAGTCCTGGAGTCCTGTCTTCCTGTTTCCTAAATCTGTCAGAAAAGCTAAGGCCCTGCCCCCACCAGGAATAAAATCCCTAAGGCCACTGTCTGAAAAGAGGGGAGATGCACATCATCCTTTCTCCAAATTATCAGAGGAAGATCCATGCAGGCAGAGCTGAGACACAAATCATTATCTCCAAATTATTGGCAGAAAGTCACATATTATCGCTTGGGGCTTTAAAATGGGTGGACTAATGTGGGGAAGGAAAAAATAATTGAAAAACAGAGGGTCTCCTGAATAATAAATAAGTAAAATCTAGTTGTGATTTAATCCAAACCCTCCCACGGACACTGGCTTGTGATCTGTGGTATGGTATCCTGTGCTTGCTGACGTGTTCACCTTCATTGCCCCTCTACCTGTGTGTGTCTCTCCTACCTTTATCTTGTGATGGATAACTACTAATTTATACGTTGTTGTCTCCACTTAGGCCATATTTATACTTTGTTGTCCCGACTTAGGCCGTGAGCTCTCTGAGGGCTGAGACTAGGTATAAGTGCCCAATTCACAGTAGGTGTTCATTCCAGAAGGCTTCTGTTGTCTGTTCTAGTGAGGGGCCCAGCTCTGCAGTGGAGGCTAGGCTAGTGCTATTCTCTTCTCAGATGCACTGGCTGGGCACTTTGTTCTGCCTTCTGTCCCAGCATCCCTTTTTGGCTGGTTGATTGTAGTCCCATACTGCATGAGTCAACCTGGTGCCATGGAATGAGCATCTGACTTCCCCAGTGCAAGTCTCACCTCTACTGCTTAGCGAGTTTTACTCACTTTAACAGGTAAATAGGGTTAAGTATACCTACTTTGTAGGGCTGGGGTATGGCTCAAATGAGATAGTAACTATGAAAGCACTTATAAATTTTAAAGGCAGTAGTTGTAGTTGAATTTGTAAGGTGGCAGATCAGTAGCTGAAAATACTATATTTTGTATGTAACTTTTGCTCTTGGCAGGGCGCCTTATGTAGAGAGGGTAGTGTATCTATGAGTTTAATATAAGTTTTCTCGGCTTACAGAATTCCAGATCTCTTCAAAGCCACATTCCCAAACCACACCCCAGTTTTCATCCTATCTAGGGTTCTGTGAACATTGGATTACATGTCTGGCTAGTCGCTGCATTTACTGTTCTCTTGATTCACTTCTGCCTACTGGGCTTCTCGCAGATGTTGATGCACTGGAGGCCTTAAAGTGGACTTTCTCTTTTTTACATTATTCTCTTCGGGGAGACTGCTTGCATTACATTTTTTATGGCATTCCTAGGGTGGAGGGCTAGACAACCAGTTTCCAAAATGCATCCAGAAAAGTTGGAATGTCAGCACTGAATATAGCTCAGGGCCATCATGGCGGTGACTCTACCTGCCGCACAAAATATGGTTAATGCCTTCACGTATCTCACATTCTGGTGGGGCAGCTAATTCTCTCTCTCTATGTTCTAGTAACTCAGGTATCAAATAACCCTGGGAGAGCCCAGAGACTGAATCCTGGTAATATATGGATGAGATATCAAATATCGAGGGTTTTTTCCCATATTTTTAAGATCTCAGGGAGAAATGTTTAAGACGATCCACCTGAAAAGGGCTAAGATACCCTGGGAAAATGGTGTTAAAGTGAGTTGATTGTCACCGAGTCTGTCGGTTTTAGATACTTGAAAGTAAGAATGAGAAACTGAGGTTTCTGTCACAGAAAGTACAATATGAGGGGGATAGTTCCCTCGGAAGACAGAAATTTGATACCCATTGAGTGGGAGTTATACTGAAGGTTCAGAATAAAATCAATTCTTTTTCCCCCTTAATAATCATATAGACCTTTTCAGATTGTTGCCTCAGACAAAGGTTGAAGAAGCATGTCAAATTCTACATAAACAAGCCAAGGAAAGGTTGGCATTACAGTGTGATCAAATTTCCAACATTGAAAATGCTGTCATATAAAGATATGTATAAAACTTTGTACAGAAATTTAAAAATAATAAACATCTCCCCACATAAAAAAAGTGTCAAGATTATTGTAATTTCTAAGTGGTTACAATGAATTAATTTTCATGGTGGTTCTACTTCATCTGGTAAAAAGAAATATCCTTAATGCTTTGTCAGGCTTAATCCTGAAATAAGGGAGATACTTTAGGAATATGCCTTCTATGTAATATGTGATAATGCTGTGCCTTTCTATTCTCCAAAAATAACGAGAGAGAGAGAGAGAGAGAGAGAGAATAAGGATGGTTTATTATATGGTATGGAATGACTAGTGTCCTCTGCCGATTTAATCTAAAATTTTTATGTTATTAAATAGGTTGAAGATTGAACAGGTTTTCAAAAGCAAAGTGCCTGTCAGGTTGTGTCAAATTAGTTGCTAGTTAATGAACGAGTGTGGCATCTAGTTCACCATGATGAGTTAGTTCTTGACTCTGTGGCCTTTCTTCAGCTAGAGGCCATTTTCTTGTCAACCTTCCTAAAACCAAGCATACTCTTAAATCTGCTAGTACTGACTGATGGCAGCTAACGTTGTTATCTTCCTGTATGAACATCAGGTGTCATAATCTCACCATGAGGCTCGATTAAGCTATTTTGGCCGTGCTGTTAACACTTCTTCCACTTTTAATTCTGTGTGTCTGTGTTATCTGCTGTATGAGTAAATTTGGTTTATTTTTAATTTGTTGATAAGTTTTGTACTAGTTAGGATCATTTATCTGTGTGTCCCTTCTCAGAATGTTCAAAGTGGTCTTGACAGTGACACTATGAGTGTCTGTGAGTGTTTGTTACAAATACTTAATGTTTGGACTGACTGTCTGGAACCATCTTTGTATTTATAAGTCACTATTATTCATGTCAATAATGTTAAGTCCTTAAAGAAAGCAGCTCTGATATTTTTATTTCCTCTTTTACCATTATCTTTCAAAGTTTGAAATGCTGTTTAAAATGATCGGGGATCAGGAATCTTCTCTTTGCTCCACTGTGACCCAGGAGGCTGATATGTATGGACTAACCATTGGGCTTCTTTGCCTTCTGTTTCTGGATGGATTTAGCCAATGAGATTTTTGGCAGAGGTTTGAGGGAGGGAGGAGAGGAGAATTTGGACATTTATTATTTTATTTCCCTTCCTGTGCAGTGTGTAGTGGCTGTAGACAGGTATCACCATACTGCATTTGAGAGTTTTATGCAGCTTTAGTTTGATAATTCTTTCCACTGCATTATACACATAAATTTCTAAATTCTTAAAACTTTAAATTCAGAAATAAATGTATACTTTATCATAAATAGTCCATCATGATATAAGTGAGAAAATTCAAGTTCACATAAGATAGTAGAACTTAAGAAATTAAAACTTGACTCTCAGTTTTTATTATAATCTTGAACAGAAATTAAATTATTTACTTTGAGCAGAGTGTGCTTTGTAATGATTGATTGGATGAGTATCTTCAGTCAAGAAAGTGAAACTGGATAAGAAATACAGTTTTAAAAAATTAGTCAATTAGAAACAATCCAAATGTCTATCAACAGATGAATGGATATGTAAGATGTGGTATACCTAATGAAATATTATTCAGTCATAAAAAGGAATGAAGTAGTGATGTGTGTACTACGTGGATGAAACCTTGAAAACATTACACCAATTGAAAGAAGCCAGTCACAAAGGACCATATATTGTATGATTCCATTTATAAGAAATGTCTAGAATAGGTAAATCTATAGAGACAGAAGGTAGATTAGTGGTTACCTGGGGTCGGGTAGGAAGGGACTGGGAAGGAGGGGTGAGGGGAGAAGGGAGTGATGGCTAAGAGGTGCAGGGTTTCTTTCTGGGTAAAGAGAATGTTCTAAAATTGATCGTGGTAATAGATGTACAACTGTGAATATACTAAAAGCCATCAAATTATGTACTTTAAGTGGGTATATTGTCTGATATGTGAATTATATCTTAATAAAGCTGTTTAAAATGAATCAGTGACTCTAGAAAATAAACAAAAGGAAACGAAACCAAAACCACAACATATATATTCCATAATCAATGTGAATGTGCAGATATTTACTTCCAGATTTTTGTGAAGTTTTTCATAAGTTGCTGATCACCAAGAGGTATATAAATCCCTGAAATCTGTTTGTTAGGACATTTGTAGAGTTTGTTTTCCCCGGTAGTTTGTAAAATTTTGTTTTTATAGGTTTGTTTGTTTATGAGGAGAAAGGCCCAACTAGAAAACTAAATTTCTATGATGTTCTTATTTTAGGGCTTTTATTTCCAGCTTTATTTAAAATTTACTTTTGGTTCTTATGCTTTGTCAGTTTTGCCAGTTCTTTCACATTGGAGGAGCATATACATGAATCCTACAAGAGTTGCGTCTTCTTCAAAATGCTAAATGTGCTCATATTGTGAATTTTAAATTCTGACAATAAACATTTTTTGTAATTTACGGATTGAAAATTTTTCCATCTAATCCAGTGGTAAAACCTACCCTTTGTACAATTCAGATTCAGCTTGACTCTAATAGAAATCATTATTCAGTAGAGTAGTACTAGCTTTTCAGTGGTACCTCAACTAAAAAGAGAATTAGTAAAATGGTTTTAATTACATGCCTGTCTGTTTGATAGGCAGTAAGAAAAAGAGAGTTTGCCTTTGAAAAGTGAAAAGAGGTCTATTTGGAGAAGGGGGCTGTCAATACAATTCCATGCATTCTTATCAAGAATTATTCTGAAAAATTCTTGATGCATTGAACATAAGAGCCTTTGTTCGAACTCTTGTTCTAAAGGTGGTAACCTTAAAATCTAAAAATACTGTGATTGGAAACCCAAGTTTTATTTTAATAATGTAAAATCAGTGGTTCTCTTAAGGAAATATCTGCATTTTGAAGTTCACCCGTAATTAATTTTGAAGGTCAAATTATTGTATATTTAATAAGTATCCGTTTTGGCTGGTCTTTTCTTTTTCCTTTGTGCACTTGAAATATGCCTTCCAGGTCAGTCCAGTTCAGTTATAATTTTTCAGATAAATGAGAACAACTTAAAAGCCAGAGGTGAAGTACTTTTCAAATGGTTGTTATTAGAGAGAGTTGTGACACAAATTGACATGCAATTTCTAAAACTGCAAGCTCTCGAATATTTGATGAACAAATAGGGAGAATGGGGGAATACAGCCCCAGCCGTGTCATCCTCCTGTCCCCACCTGAACTCAAAAGCTCCACCATGCTTTGTCAGATTTGGTACATATCTGGGTGGATAATCGTCAAAGCCTGGGGAGAGTGTAATTTAATTTCATGGTCTTCTCCAAATCCCTAGCGTTTAAATCTCACATTGCCTATAAGAAATAAAGAGCAGTGATTGTACTGCTCTTCTGAGTCGTTAATCCCCATATAACCTAGGGAACTACTGAAATCTTTCTATACCTCCCAGATGTCCTCGTTTGTGGTCTTCTGTGGAATTTAATATTGTAGAATGAGACAAGAGGATGCTGATGATGACAATGACTGTGACAGAGAAGAAAAGGATGATGCGATATTTCTTACAAGGTCAGCACCCTGGGCAAACAAGAAACCAATTCTACAGCTAGTGACCGTGGATTTCCTTGGAGGTCGACAATAACTGGGTTATCAGTGTAGTCAGCATTCTTGGCACTTGAGCCAGGGTCTGAGAATGCAGAACAGTAATCTCTCTTCCATATTAGGAGATAGAAGCATATGTAGTTGAAAATGGCAGCTGTTTTGAAAGATTCCTCTATTTTAGTTGTTCTAGGATGGATTCTTCTTAACATGTAATAATCTAGGTGCCTTTTTTTGTAAGACATCTTTGGTAATAAAAATTCTGTTTTAGATACTCAAGAATCACCCTACTACCTGTATCCTGATATATGAATATTATATTGTAGAGATTATCAGCTGTGAAACGTGATGGAATTGGGACCCTAGCTTAGATCTTGGTTTAGATTGTGTCCCTCTCTGAACAATGAAGTGTCAACAGGAGATAAAATCCCTTGGCAATTGAGTTTCTGGCTCAGCTCCCCAGAGTTTCCCTTTATAAGAGGGATTGAAGTGTGTTGAAGTGAACTACAAGCTGGGGTGGTTGCTGTGAATTTATAGTTGTGTTCTTTTTTTTGTAGCCACTGAGCATTGCACTTGAATTATAGTACAACTTCATTTGTGACATCCTTGAATATGAGAAATCTTATTATGATAGGCAGCTGCTGGGAAGGAAGGGACCTGAAAATTCTTGGTTCTTGGAGAGGACAAGCCAAGAGAGTCGGAACAGCGGAGGCAGGTTTATCATGAAGTTAAGGAAGGTCAAAGTTCAGGGCTTCTCACCTTCAGACTCTAAAGTAATGGGATCTGCTGGAAATTCTTTTAGAGTGTCCTAGGAGGGAAGGAGAAGCGAGGTCGAAATCTGGAAACATTTTTGGTAAATTGCCTTGAAAGATCTCAGAAGAAAGGGACCTGAATCTCTCCAGGCTCCAGTAACTTTGGTGATTTATTTTCTCGTTTTATGTAAATATTCATTTTATTTTATATTTTATACTTTTGTTAAATAGGGCTCCAGGTTTTTGAAAATTCTGTGGGTTTTTTGTCCCCATTTTCTTAAACCACGTCAAAAGTGGGGGGAGATACTCAGTTGCATTCATCTCCATCTTTCTGGTTTAGTCTCTGTATTTTCTTCTTCATTTACTTTTTTTTTTTTTTTCTTATTTTGCCACCCTTGTATTTTCTTCTTCACCACACCTTGGTATGTCCCCATGTGCTCTGGCTGGTGCCTCCTGGAGAAATTAAGTCTAGGAAGCCACTGAAAGAAAAGGGATGGAAAAACTGTCCTAATTCCCAGGGATTGCTTCCATATAAATACATATTCAGAAATGGGGTTCCTTTTGAGATGGAAAAGAGAAAATTTCCCTCTGCTCCCCCACCCCACCCTCTTTTGAGGAATTTATAGTTTTAAGAGATTTCCAGATGTTTCTCATTCAGATGTGTCTGGATAAATAAATGAAGGGCAGCATATATTTTAACTTGTTTTGGTTGTTAACACCTCTCAGGCAGGCAATAAATATTCTATTACCTTTTCTTGTGCTTAAGTCGATCTTAATGATAGAATAAATTGGGGCTGGTGATTTTCGAAGATTATAGAATGTAGATGGCAACCAATAATCATCCGAAGCCCCTTTAAGAAGAAAATGCAGAAAAGTCTGTTAATACTTTTTGAAGCATGAAAGAGGATACTTTTGTCTACAAATCCTAGGGATGTGTAGCTAAAATGGTGTGAAGTTTTACATACACAGTTTTGCTGTCAGATCTGTCCTTGCTAAGTAAATTTGTCTCTGTAGACACCCTGCTGCAGATCATTATTGGGTTCAAGCTTCACTTTATGGCTTCCTGAAGCTATAGGCCTCCTGCTGACATTTAGTTTTGCATGTAGATGAGAAAGGAGCCCCTGTGAAAAGTTTTTATTAGGATGTGTTAATGATGCTTTAGTGCTCTATACAATGGCTGAGAGAGCGTTGCTGAAGTTGTGGGTGTATGCCACCATAAATAACCTGCCAGAATTCCCCCCACCTTTTTTTTTTTGCTCCAGATGAGAAAGACTGCCACAGTCTTCACTGAGCAGTTCCTAAAGGGAGCCTTCTCCTCCCATTCCCCCAAACAGTGTGATATTCGTCTGCCTTTAGCTAATGTACTTCCTTGGATGTCTGTTGTTGGCTCCCCTGATTATACTGTTTTGTTTTTAAACACTAAATAGTGAATACATTATAGTAGCGATGAAATGTTCAGTAACATGGTTAAGTTTCAAGATACAAGAAAAGTAGTAGGAACATTGTTGTTGTGTTATAATAATTTTGGAGTGTTTTTTTTATTTTCAAATACTTTTTGATGAAACAAGTAAGATTTTACAAAGCTATATGCTTTTATTTTTTAAAAAATCTCCATAATGGTGACTTATGAGAACATATACTGCTATTTCATCTATCATCTAAGTAGCTGCTTTTAAAGTACTGCCTTTTGAAAAATAATATTATATAGTTTTAACAGTTTGGGTACCTGTTAGGCTTTTATGAAATGTGTATTTCTCAATTTGTGATAGTTCATTCCATTTTGCTTAATGTCGTGTCATTAAAATTTGGAAAGTTTTCATATACGCAGCTGCCCGATTTTATGTTAATGTAGTGAATATTTGCATCATGAGCTCAGTCGCACAGTGTGGATTACTTATGATTTACAGTATCAGGGGTTGTTGTAAAAAGCAGTTTCATTATTTTAAAAAAAGCCTGGGAATAATAACAGTTTTCATCTGTGCTATAAAAATAATGAAGATAGGCAAAACTAAGGCTTTATTGTTGACTCAGTTGAATATATTAGATTAGAAATTGTAGTTAATTAGTTAAAGAAGTTATATATTTTCTGTTGGAAAAGCTGACAGATCCTTTCATTTACTGGACAAATGGATGAGCATTTGCTAGTCATCTATCCTATTGCATTATATTATCTTCCTTTTGAAATAATTTTAGCCACTTTTTAATTTTTAAAGAGAAACAGATAAATGACTAGAAAAATTTAAATATCTCACAGATTTTCGCCCAAAACAAAACAACAACAACAACAAAACAAGGCTTTTCACTGCATCTGTTTGTAAAATTTAAGGACTGGAACAGACCAAATGATTGTTATCCAGGGACTAGTTGAATAGATTATGGTACATCCATCTAAGGAAGTACTATGTGGCTATCGAAAGAAATGAAGGCTGTCTATAAACTGCTGTCAAGAGAGCTCTAGGATAAAGTGTTAAGTGAAAACAGCACAGCAGAGGGAAGTACACTTAATAAACAGTGCTACTGTTGATCAAAGGTACTTGTTTTGTGGATTTGACTTTGTAAATGTGTACATATTTTGGATAAGTATAAAACAAAACCAGTAAAAGGAGGATAACCACTAAAAACGAACTAAGCCTCGTTGTGTATCTAGTTGCTGGTATAACCAGTCACAACAAGAAGCATTTCAAATGCTATTAAGACACAGAAATTTGACTATATAGTATATCCTTAATATGATATACTCTGGTCTCCCCCTAAAAAAAAAGGTAAAAGTAATTTCTACCTTTCTCATGGTCATATTTGGTGGTAGTGCTAGTTTTTGGAAACTGCTTTGAGGTAAAGCAGGTGAATAAATGTTTTTGGTTGGAAGAAAGGCAGAGGTGTAAGATTGGTATGATTAAGTAAAATAGCTGAATTTGAATAAATAGAAAAATGAATTGATGTTTAAAAGTACTGATTTTTATAGATTTATCCTTTGAAGTGCCTGAAAACAATGACCATGCAATAGCAATGAGGGCCCTGGGGGTCCATGCTGAGGTTCACTAGAAGGAGCCACAGTTCTAATCAAGCGTATAGATCTGTCAGCTTATAAGAAATACGGAGGGCAGATGATCGTGTTACATGACATTACAGAATTACAATCAGCAAAATCTACATTGCAGGGAAATGCTGTAGGACAAATGATCCAGCTTCTTCAACAAAAATTTTGAAAGGGAAAAAAGGATGGAGAGCCAGTATATTAAAGGAGAACTACTAACCAATCTCCCTGGAATCTGATTCAAACAAATGTGTACATGTGTGTTCAGGTATATAATATACATACATTTACATATATATGTGAAACATATACACAAACATATGTATGTTTATATGCATACAAATATATGTGTGAGTCAAAAGACAAAATTACAAAACTTTATTTTTAAAATCTTAATTGGCTTTTATTTACTATTCTAGAATTGGACAGCTCTCAGAACCAGACAAGTCCAAAGAACTTCGGGGCTGCAACGTGATCAGACAGTATTTGTGGGTAGAAAATAGAAGTGCGGTATACAGCACAATTGGTTATATTTTTTTGAAATCAGTTGGCTGACAATGATTAACTAAAGTTCAGATGCTCTAACTAGCCCAAACTCAGCTATTTGTTCCATGATTATACTCGTAAATTAATTAGTTTCATTTAGCATGAACCACTCCATATTGGTTTGGTCTATCGGGCCCAATACATGAGCCTACTCCAAATCAATAGCCTCCTACAAATTTTATTTTAACAATCCCTCGCCCCTTTTGATTAGGTTCTCACCTAGGTGAGAGTATAACCACAAGTTAGGATATCGGTGCTACTCTGAGTTAACTATTGTTTAGATTTCTGGTCTCAGTATGCCATTGATAGGTTATAGCGTCCTCATGATCATGCATTTCCTTGAGTTTTTGTCCTTCCAACCAAAGTGACCATTTGATCTTTGACAGATGGCTGCATGTAAACATTTAAAACTTTAGATTACGACTATCAGGAAGATAATACCAAGAGTTTGGAGTATGCCTCTTAGCCAGGGTCCTCATGAACCAAACCAACTAAAATCAAATAGATAACCCAGATGAGAAGTCCACCTGTTTTAACCAAGTAACCTGTTCATTAATTGTTTTGGAACCGAGTCTCTACATTACTCAATATATTTATACATGTGCAACAAAAAGGATTAGCAACTGCACAGACTCTTCTTGCTCAGCCAATAAGCAATCTAGCATCCCATGACTGTGCCAAATCAAAGCAGGAAGTGAGAACAAGTTGCTCCAGAAGTCCAACTCTTTAAAAGGGATGACTGAGATAATTTAAATATAATAAATATTTGTATTAGGGATGTTGCTGGAGTTGAGCACTATCATGTAAAGATCTGGTTTTGGCTTAACAGATCCAATATTTCGTACTCATTGTGAAGTTTTAACTATAGCATTATCCTGCCAAGTGAAAAAAATAGGTATAAACAAGGAAAAATCAAGAGAGGTACAAGTTACATTATGATGAAGAGTCTTGTTCTGACATCTTGGGAAAAGTTGTTGATGTCTAAGATGGCATCTGCTTCTGGGGAAATTTTTCCCTGGTCAGCTTTACCTTAAAGTCTCCAACAAGTGTATAGTTCCAGGAGTCTGGAGGAATCCTTTTAAGTTGTGAGATGTGGAACCAAAGTTTAAGGCCCTGAAGCTTTACGGCAGTGTGGGCGGTGAGAACTTGGTAGGGTTCTTCCAGTGGGGTTTAAGAGAAGTCTGTCTCTGAAGTCTTCTCCAGAAGACCCAATCTTTGAGTTCCAGATCACAAAAGGTCTGATTGTCATCAGTTGGTGGGTCATCAAGGGCTTGCTTTACCTGCTGAAAATATGTTTTGGCATCAGCATTTATAGGAATGGGAGATATGGTGAGGGTCTACTGTTATAGTTAATATTGGCTTTGCTGCATGGAATGCTTCTATCAAACCAGAGAACTTTAACTATTACAAGAACATACTCACATCCCATTGAATGTGGTAATGAATAAAATGTAAATGTTCAAATGGTCCATCAGGTAACAGAAATATATCACCTGAAGTTTTGATTGACTTCCCGGCATTATGAATTTGACAAACCAAACTGGTCCAGCTGGTCAGAACCACCCTAGCAATTCCAGAACAATCCCCACACCAGGATTTTTTCCATAATTTGTATTGTTTTATCTACTCCATGATGAGTTATGGAGTGGGGAGCTTTTCATTATGGAAGATTTAATGACTGAGGAAAGACCGGCAGCCATCCAGGCTTCTCTACGAGTCCACACTTAACATTGAACTTATATCCTTTTAGATACCAGTTTTGTTTCTTCAGTTTGGTTGCATAGCACTGTTTATGAAATACATTATCGTAGGGAATTTGACTTGGATGAATCTTATGGAGTTTATTCGAATTGCATATCTTAGCAATTTCAGTATTAGCCAACTTAGCATGAAAATCAGCCGAAACATTCCTTGATATTCAATTAATTCTTGTTGTATTTGATGTTTGGTTAGCAATTTTATAAAGCCAATCAGTTTCTTCGTTAGAGTCTTGGAATTCTTACCTAGTTCAATGATGTGAACTTAAAATTATCAGAATCCTATACTTGTCAAAGTCCTTTCTATGAACCTCCTTGAAGAAGAAACACTTTAGGCTTATAGTTGTTCAAGAAAGTACCAGAGTAAACAGTTAACCATCTCTGAATGACAAAACTTAAAATGGCCATGGTTAAAAATCTGATGAGCTTTCATTACAATAATGATGCAGTTGACAAAGATTTTTGGTTATTTCTGTGACATACAATAATTTAACATAATAACCAATATATGGCTGATAATATATCAGATTTATGAGAATTTTATACAGTTTCTGGAACACATACCAACAACACATCCATACAAATATAAATCAAAGAAGGTTTTAGCATCACTTATTATTTGACAGTGCTTCCCATATAACTTAATATATTAAATAAGCCTAATTACTTCAGTATCTCTCTTTTATAAGATGAGAGACATATTCTTTCAGGTTTTCCAGGGGCTTTAAAAGGAATATCCCAGAGTTAATTCTAGGGCAGAGAGACTTAATTTAGAATTAGATTTTGGGAAGTTTGTCAAAAATATCAAAGGTTGAAAACACTTGCTCAAAATAGAATCACAGGTCACTGTGGAAATAATAGTCACTCATTTACCACAGTGATAGTGAAAGACTTCAAAGGCAAATACAGAAAGTTGCATAGTTGTAGGAAAAATCTTAGCTCTTTATTTAATAGAGAGTGCTCAGTTTTCTTAAGTAATTAAAGACCTAATAAAGATAACATGAAGCACAGGGGTTTATCTTGATAAAACACAGAATCATTGTTTTCTAGGCCAATTACCTAAAAGGTAAGAAAAACCTTTCACAATTTCCTGTTAGAAGCAGATAAATACTTAAAGAAAACCTTGTTGTTTGAATGGAAAAGAGCAGGTTCTAGTTTTGCATCAGTGTACTTTTGATATTAACGCTCAGTTTTTAGGAAAACTTATGATTCCCTTCTAATCTTTGCCAGCTTGATCATACATAATATTTCCTTCACAAGATTCATCTTCCACAAACCCTGCACCCTCTTTTTACATCCTTTTAGTCATTTCTCTTATACTTTCCTTCTTTTTCATTTTGAATCAAACTTACTTTAGG
Source organism: Indri indri (assembly GCA_004363605.1). Taxonomy (NCBI): domain Eukaryota; kingdom Metazoa; phylum Chordata; class Mammalia; order Primates; family Indriidae; genus Indri; species Indri indri. Next base: position 57,051 of record RJWJ010003131.1, on the reverse strand, counting down.
ACAAATTATTTTTTCCCTTAACAAAACATGTCTTTCATACCTCAGAGCTTCACATACCAAAAACATGTGTTGCTTGCCTTGCATACAGAGTCATTTCCCTTACCATTACATACATTGATTAGAATTTTTAACTCTTAGCAACTTTTATTTCTACTAAAAATCCAGAAACTAAAGCAATTTTGAACTGTTATATAGCCACACTATATGAATATACATTTCATGGTTTCTAACATGTGCTTCCTCATAGAATATTTTTTATGTTTATGAACAGACCCAAATATATTTAGCTTCTTTACACTGTATAAAAACAAGATGCCAAAGTATATATATACTTTAAACTTATGTTCGGCAATTAATGTTTCTGTGTTTTAATTTACATTTCATAAATATCATAACATTTCAGAAATATCTATTGCTTAATTTAACATAACTTTAAAATTTTAAATTACTCTTGGAAGCCAATTAAATAGAGTTCTTTATAAGTTTTGGGAAAATATCACATGTATACAACATATACACATACATAAACATACATAACCGTACAGGCAGAAGCAGATGTTATAGCTTTTATTAATTTTTTTTTTTTATTTGCCAGTCTCTAAATAATGACTCTTCCCCTTTCAGACTATCAGTCTTTCAATTACCTGTTCCATTGCCCTAAGCAATTGTTAGCTAGATTGTTCATTGTAATCAAATTTCAGGCCTAAATACAATTATTTGCTGAGTTAAAGAAAGGCATAACTAGGAAGCCTAGTTAAGACAACATGGTCAAAGGTGGGACATGTTATATAAATTTAAGTTATTGGCTTCTCCTTTGTAAAAGTTTCTAGTGATTTAGTCCTTCCTATTTTCCCAGTGCAGAGAGGGAGACACCCTTACAAATGGAGGCTTTCTTTATAGTTATAAATTTATTCTTCAAAAGAACCAATAATCCCAGCACTTTGGAAGGCAGAGGCAGGAAGATCACTTGAGGACAGGAGTTTGAGACCAGCCTGGGCAACACCGTGAGACCCTATGTCTACCAAAAAACAAACAAACAAAACAACAACAACAAAAAAAAAACAGCTGGGCATGGTGGCATGCACCTGCAGTCCTAGCTCCTTGGGAGGCTGAGGTGGAAGGATCCCCTGAGCCCAGGATTTCAAGGCCGCAGTGAGCTGAGCTCTGATTGCATAACTGTGCTCCAGCCTGGGTGATAGAGCGAGACCCATCTCTAAAAAAATAAATAAAAGAATCAGCTAAAAATAGTCCGTATGCCAGAAATGTGTATTTTGGCCAAAAAATAATTTGGGGCATAGTACAGATCATGATAACCAAAAAGAAGTAGCAACAAGGGTTTGAGAAGGAGGGATTTCAGTCAACTGACAGGTTCCCACAGGAGAAAAAGGATCAAATAGGAAAACAACTAATCTAACTAGTTGGAGTAGTTGACTGTTACGCTGGGCTTCCTTTGGTGGGGAAACATTCCAGGTCAAAGGGAGTGGACCCATCAGATGGCTGGTATAAAAGTGGACAGTTTCTTTTCCGATGGCCTGTCTGTTTAAAATAAAGGCAGATATCGGGGGGCAAAGCCTTCTTTATTTTGGAACCTCTTGGGTTTGGTTTAAAATGTGTTTAAGGAGCTCTTTGATCTCTGTAGCTGTTGTAGCTGTAAAGACATGCACCTGTTTGCCTTTTGTGTCAGGCATCAATTTTTGATCTGTTTAATCTTTTAGATGCCTTTATATATCAATCAAGCATCCCATTGTTCCTGCAGGGATTTCTGATCCTTTCTTTTCTAATGAGACTCACAAGTGATCTAGGTTAAAACCTCCTCACTGTGGCCACTGTAATTCTAAATTATTTTTGGTAAGGTTTATCCATTCTTTAAGAAAAGCATAGCTTCTGGGTCCATAGTTCTTATGCATGAAACTGGCTGGAGTTCCAGATGGAAGAATTCTTTCTAGACCCCTTGGATCCAGATGATCCCAAAATTCTCTCTCTTCCAGTAACCTTACCTATCTGCAGAACCCAGTTCACTCTGTATCTGACTCAGTCAGCCACCTGAAACCTCCCTAGGAGATCCAATCCAAAGTTTCTGTTGCGACTTTCAAAGGTTATATGCTCTCTCACAGCACAAACTAACCATGAACTCAAAAGCCCCAAAGATCAGGGCTCAGTAAAAGAACAGAGTCCGACAAGAGATGAACTTTAAATTCTCAGGACTCCACGAGGAAGACAAGGAATCTCAAAAGGGGGGTCAGCGGTGCTTTTCCTGTGTTACCTCAAGAGGTGCTTTGAGTCATCAGCAATGTCCTTCAGGCCCGACGTTGGTTGCCAATACTGTCAAAAGACAAAATTACAACAAATTTAGTTTTAAAATCTTAATCGGCTTTTATTCGTGGTTCCAGAATTGGGCAGCCCTCAGAACCAGAACAGATTCAAAGAACTCTGAGGCTCCAACTTGGTCAGTGTTATGGGTAAAAAACAGATGTGAAGTGTAGAGCTTAATTGGTTATAGTCTTTTTTAAATCAATTGGCTGCCAATGATGAACTAAAGCTCAGCAGCTGTAACTAACCCAAACTCAGCTATTTGTTACATGAGTATATTCCTAAGTTATTTAGTTTCACTTAGCATGAATGACCCCATATTGGTTTGGTCTGTTGGACTCAATACAGACTACTCCAAATCAATGGCCTCCTACAAATTTTATTTAACATGGTACAGTTGGAGAAATTACAGACTGGCTATTTGATCATTTCAATGAATTATAGTTACCTTTTTAAGCCTAATAGGCATTATTTGAAAAGGGTATCTTAAAAAATGTCTAATACTTGGCATTAAAAAATGCTAAGTAACTTGCCTAGTTATGAATGAAGTCAGTGACTAATTTTTAGAGTTTCAAGATTTTTTCAGCATTACATGATTATACTGGTTTGCTTGGGCTGCCATGACACAATACCACAGGCTGGATGACTCAACAGAAATTTCTTTCTTTCAGTTCTGGAGGCTGGAAGTCTGAGATCAAGGTCTCAGCAAGTTTAGTTTCTTCTGAGGTTTCTCTCCTTGACTGCTTTCTAACTGTCCTCACATGGTCTTTCCTCTCTGCAACATGCACGTTTGTGTCCAAATTTCCTCATTTTATAAGGACACCAGTCATATTGGATTAGGGCCTGTCCATATGACCTCATTTTACCTTAATTATCTTTTCATCTCCAAATACAGTCACATTCTGAGGTACTGGTAGTTAGGACTTCAAAGTATGAATTTTAGGGGGACAAAATTCAGCCCATAACACATGGAATATAATTTTTAGTGATTTGAAGGGAAGCGATTCATTTTTTTTGAACTTCATAAAACAAGTCAGCTAGTTTTAATGAACTATTTCTTGATACTGAGCAATTAGATGCACCTGAGAACTTCTGGCCACTTTCTCATGACAAACACTTTCATTTTCAGTTTTTTGGGCAGTTTCTGTTTTGTTCCCCTGCCATTTTTCCTTCTAATTTTTCCCAGTATTGATACTTTGGATGCATGTGCAGCACTGAAGTTAGAGCATTATTTAATGACTTTAAAACACTTCTCTGCAGTCTTTGAAATTTCTCTTCCTTTCCAAACAATTATGAATAAGTCTGTAGAGAAGTGAACCATTAAATATATTAGCTTTTCATTTAAGAGTTCACTTCTCTGTACTCTTTAATAACAAAGGACTCAGAAGTTTAAATTTAGTTTTTCATTTGCAATTATTATAGCTTAAATATAAACTAAAATTCAGGTAATGATTTCTTTCTTCACCTGTTTAATTATAATTTTGATGTACATATTGATCCCAGGTCTTCTTTCAGTTATACCTCCCTTACACAAATTATCTCCCATGGGTAAAAATTAAAAATTGAAATCATGACTCTTCATTATTTTTCATTTCTTCATTTTTCCTTTTGGAAAAGTAGATCTGAGAAATACAAAGAATTTTCCTTGTAAAATGTATTATGGTGGGGGAAAAGCTTGCTTTAACTTCATAGATTGGTTATCCCATGACACCAAACAGTTATCATTAATTGTGTCAGGCTCAAATGGCATTGTGGTTCTCTAAGAAGAATGTTCACATTTTTTGAGATGCATACCAATAGGATCTGGGATTTGTTTTACGATACTTAAGCAACTACAACAAAAGGAATAGATGAAATATGTGGCAAAATTCTGATAATTGTCCAATCTGGATAATTGGTAGGAGTTCATTATACTATTCTGTCTTCTTGTGATCTTTGAAATCATTCCCAGTAAAAATTTGTGTTGTGACATAATTATCATTATTCCATGGTGATTTCATAGAAAAAGATATAGTAGTAAATATTTACCACATTCGGGAGTTTGATTCATGTAGATTCCCTATAGGCATAGAGGCATTCCTAACCTTGCATGTAGGATGTTTGCTGGAAAACTTACTCATAAACAGTTTTGTGTATAGGGCAGGGCAGTTCTGCAGTGGATAGGAGGCATGTTTTTGAGTAAAGTCTATTTTCAATAAATGATTCAGTTATTTTATTTTTAATAAAAATGTTTGGGACTTACCTTAATTTTTAAAAAGTGAAGAACTCCTGATAGGAATAAGAATGATTCTGACATAGAGTCTATTGTCTTACATGCAAATCCCTTTCTTTTACTTTATATACTACATTTCTTGGGATAAACAGACATTTCCAGTTGCAAGTCTAATATTACTGACTGTAAAGATAATGCCAGCCTGTTAATTATGTAGGTTTTTTTTTTTTTTTTAGTGCATTTAGTATTTTCCCAAGGTCATCGTTACTCCTAATCATTATATCTAGTTTGTGGTTTTACAACATCTTCAAATTTTGAAAGATTTGTGCTTAGTATGTTAGCCATCCTTTAGTTTCTACTACTGTAAAATAGAGATAGCCTGGCTACACTGAGGCATTATTAGGAAATATATTAAAATTTTGTGAGAGCAACAGAAATATTGATAGTAATTTAACATAATACTTGGAAGGACTTAATCTCTGCATTAAGTATCTTTTAAAAGCTTCCTTAAGAAAAATGTTCATGGTTACCTATTTTTTTAATAGTATGCATATGAATTAGAATTGAGAAAGAAAAATTGTTTGAGAAATAAGTGTTTTCAGTTCATAGTATGGGTTAATTGGGAATATGCCTGGTTAGGGGAATGTATGTGGTTTTAAAAAAATAAAACTCTGATTTTTCATTTATATAGTCTTTATTGAGACTGAATTATCTTAATGATCATAGATAAAAAGAAATAAAACTTTTTTTTGCATCTTCTTGAGGTATAACTTATGTCTATCGTAGGAATTTTCTAGGCTATACTTCTCCTTTGCAAGAAGAGAGCTTTCAACCCTCCCAGGAGGCTTCTCCTTGTCAAGTGGACCATCTGGGGGTGGGAATGGGAGAGCTATTTCAGTGCTGGATGAGTCCCTACAGAGCAACAAAAGTGAAAAAGACATTATAGCTCAGTGATGGAGCCTGCTGGTTTCCCCTTTAAATATTTTTAAATAGAAAAAAACCCTCTGAAATATGGTAAGTATTAAGGAAGCACCTTCTTGAAACCTAGAGCCGCAGCCCATTAGCTCTGGGATCTGATAAGTTCCTTAACATCTGTGAGTCTTGATTTCCTCATCAGGAAAAGGGGGATAGAATTTACATGACAGGCATTGTTTTAAGAATCAAATGAATAGAAAACGACTGCTTTAGTGCCTGAGACATAGTATTTATTAAATGGTGGCATCTACTTATGCAAGTGTAGAAAAGTCAGAGGGGGTAAAACTAGGAAGGTCCAATTGTACTAAGGCTTAGAACTATATTCTCTGCTATCAGCAGTGCTGAAATGTCTGTGTTTTCATTTCACCCTGTACCATTGATTTAATGTATAGGCACTATTCATGATGATATAATAATTATATCGTTACTAATATCTCATTTAGCTGTTGCCACAATGGTGCTGCACAGCAAACCACCTCAAAACTCAGTGGCTTAAAATAATCACTGTTTTTGCTGCTGCATTTGTGGGCTGGGTGGAGCTCAGCTGATCCAGATGGGGCTGAGATCCAAGCTGCACACTGAGTCTAGATCTGCCCCACATGGCTTCGTCCTTCTTAACTCAGTGGCTGGGCAGAGCATGTTCCTTTGTCTGGTGGCAACATCCTCCAAGAAGGCCAGCCCCACTGTGCAAGCACATTTCAAGCATTCCCTGATGTCACATCCACTAACAACCCAGTGGCCAAAGGAAGACATGGCACCAAGCCCAACATCAGTGGAACAGCAAGTATATTCTGCCCGTAGTGGCTGAAAGAGGGCAGTGAATATTTTCTGTACAGTAATCCAAGCTATTGAAATGATTATCATAATCATAATTATTGGGTTAAATTGTATTGAAAGTTTCTAACAGTAGTGACTAGGTCAGTAGGATGTGGCTGAGATGCTTGTTTTGTGGTGGTAGTGGTTGGTTGTTTTTTGACAATTAATGTGCATGTTGCCTTGTCATTGATACTATTTGGTGATGAGTTAACCCAGTCACTCTGCTTCCTTGTGGTCAGTATGCCATCTCTGATGAACAAAAGCATATAAAAATTTTAAAGCATGTTGGCGCTTCTCTGATATCATTAATAATCTAGTCTAGCTGAGGATGTTTTCTACCTGTTTTGTCAGTCTGCTTTATTAGGTCTAAACTTGCTTTCAGTACTACCACTGTGTATATTTGTACTGTTCATTTCATCTCTGTGTGAAAGTTTCATCTCTCACAGATGGTAGTGTTTCAGGAGCGTGTTTAGCATTGTAACAGGTGAATTGGAAATAGCTATATAGCAACTAACAACTGTTGTTTGGTGCAAGTACTACACGCCGGCAGCATGTTTTTGTGTAGTCAACATAGAAGAAGCTTTTGAAATGCATTCACCTTGCTGGTTGGATTTGCCACTCACCACTTTTAAGTGCTTATTTTTTCAAACTTTTCGTCTTACCTCCACACGACCCCAAACAAATCAATCAGAAGCCCTCTGCTTGAAAAGTTTTCCAATAGATGTTGTGACACAGGCAGAATCTTTTTAAGAAAATCACTGTGTATTCGTGTGAATGTCCAATACCTGGGAGTATCAGTTAGGTTCAGGGAATGAAATGGAGTCTAAGCAGGAGTTTGTGGCCACTTTGGATTTCGTGCTAGAGTGCAGCACATAGACTCACGAGGTTCTTCCTCCTGCTTGCATGCAGATAGTATTATCTGTTTTCTTTTTTTCTCATGCAGAAGTGGGAGGAGAGGGCTGTTTCAGCTGCCATTGATGAAAATCAAACTCCCAATGTCTGATGGCAGGCTGCTATTTCACGCTCTGCTGTTTTTGTTTCAACAGAAATTTAGTTTGTTGTTTTTGCTGGCAGTGTTTGCCTGTTCTGAAGTAGAAGACTGCTGCATTTAGTTAGGGGTTCAGCATTCTTTGCTTACATTCAAATTTGTGCCATGGTTATGCGCTTCAGATTTATTGAAGAGAAACACCTCCACGGAGGCTGGAAAATAGCATCTTGAATAGCATTGTAGCCTTGAAAAAATGCCAAAAAAACTTTAGTGCCCGTCTCCAGGTACTCACTTTGTGCGCTTTGGGGGCATTTGACCCCTATCAAATACATACCAAATGCAATTATTCTTTACAACAACCAGAATCATTATTCATCACCTGTATGAGGTACATTTTTTCAAGACTTGTTTCTGTACATATATTTCACGTAATAAAATTGCTGCCCATAATTTCAAGTGAAAAGTAGATAATTAGGTGAAGTGAAATGTAATGGGAAAGTTTACTTCAGCTCCCTCCTTTTAATTTTTAGCATGAAACACTAAAAAGAGGTAAAAACGTATCACACTTTAAATTTACCAAGGCTTCATTCTTCATACGGAAGCAATCTCTTTATGTCAGTCTCAAATCTTACAAGATCAGAACTTGAATAATCAGATGAAAATTCTGCTTTTTCCTGTCCTGATACTTACTGAACTGAGGTCTACAATGGCTTTACCAGGGAAGTTGTTTCCTTTGTTTTAAAAGGGTAAAGTCATAAGTGCTATAATCTACTGGCTGAATCCTTAGCAGGCCAGTCTCACCCTCTGGTCTTAAAGCATCTTGAGATGTAAAATAAAGAGTATTTGGATGAGTTTTCTTGCTTAACCATGAATATAGAGGCCCAAGGCTTTCTATGATAGATATCTAACTTTCATCAGTATCCCATTTTTTTCTTAGCTTCTAGCAAGCTTCTAGGTATTTAAATCTCTTGGTGCTTTTTTTGTAGCTTAGTTGCTTTTCTGCGTCTAAGAATCCACTTCCTCTTGAAGTGATGGTAATTTGTGAACTGCCTGAATCCTGGGAGATCACAAGGCCATAGATTTGACTTAATCAGTCATGGCTCTTGTCACTTTCAGCCATTACTCAATTGAACATAAGTGAAATCTGAAATGCAAAATTACAGTTTTTGCTCTGAGTGAAGTTCATTAGAAAGTCCCCCCAATTTTTTTTTGTTTTTTTGAAATAGGGTCTGTCTCTGTCACCTGGTCTAGACTGCAGTGGCATCATCATAGCTCACTACAACCTCAAATTTCTTGGCTCTAATGATCCTCCTTGCTCAGCCTCCTGGGTAGCTGGGACTATAGGCAAACTTATTTTTATATTTTTTTTTGTAGAGACAGGGTCTCTCTGTGTTGCTCAGGCTGGTCTTGAACTGCTGGGCTCAAGGGATCCTCCGGCCTCAGCCTCCCAAAGTGCTAGGATCACGGCAGTGAGCTACTGTGCCCAGCCTCCAAAAATTTTTTAGAAGTCTATGAAATTTAGAATAAGCAACACATCTAAAAGTCTATCAAAATGGCCGTTTGTTTCCTTTAGTTCTTTACCTGACTAGGCTGAATCTTGGTAAATTACATAAATTTCATTCAGATCTGTGACAAAATTTCCTAGAAGATTTGTTACCTAGGATGAATTCTGTAAATGTGTGGAACATTTTCTCCACACTGAGTCTTCTAATTTGATTCAGTAATGTAAGGCTTTCCTCTAAATTATGAGTTCTGTACATCTCTCCCTCCCTGAATCACTTTATACCAAGAAAATCCATATTTTTTTTTTGGTTTCTGATCACATCTTTGCATATGCCGTTAATATTTTACTGTGGAATAGCTATCAATATTTTTTAAAGAAATAATTCTCCATTTTAATCAGATGATAAAAATATTCTTCCAATGCATTTTTATTTTGCTGGTTTCTTCTAAAAGTTTTATGACCCACTAAGAAAATTATGTGCAAATTTATTAAATTGCTTAAATTTCCTAATCATATAAGAGATGATCGCAAATTACTAGCTAGATAACAGTAGCTTATTTTCTGGTGTTGCTCAGTAATGCACCATGTTTAAATTATTTAGACTATGAAGCCAGTATGTTTGTAAAATTGTCATTTAAGGGGCCTAGCCATCTTATAAAAAGGAATGCTTGATTCAGCCCCTTTTGGAACACTATGTCAGCTTCATCACATACTTGATTATCTCATAAGGCATCCTGCCCAACTTTGATGGAATGTTTCGCTAATGAGTAGAAATCATAATTATGACGAGTTATATAGTATTCTGTATTGTTGTGGGTCCTGTGAGAGACACTGAGATGAATGTCTATAGACTCCAGAATATACTCTAAACTTTGTTTTTAAATATTAAATTCCTTCAATTGTCTTTTTCTGTACCTTTATGCATTCAGCAGTCATATGTCAACAGCCTGTTTTGTGCCAGGCCTGAGCTAATCACCAGGGCCTCTAAAGGAAAGGCATAGCTCTGCCCTTCAGTTAGGGAAAATATGTAAATTAGCATGTGAAATTCAAGTTTGAGTGCTCCGATGGAAGTATTTAAGGGCTATAGTTGGAGTGCAAACGTGGGAGAGGGCTTTATCTTCCAGGGCTTCATAAAGGAAGTGACCCTCGAAAGATGAGTAGCCACTTGCCAGGGTACTTAAGTCAGGGTGTTCCACTCAGATGGACCAGCATCGGCAAGGCTGTAGAAGCCTGAAACAGTCAGACGTGCTCCAGAAACCGAAAGCAATTGAATATGATTGGAATGGAGTTCATTAACAAGGCTTGATGAGAGCATGAACTCCAGGCTGTGGCCACATTGTTGAAGGACATGTGTAGCGGCAGAAGAGTAGGTCTTTATTCTCTAATCAATGGATAGCTATTAATAGATTTAAAACTGATCAGCTTTGAGTTTTAGAAAGACTTATTTATCAGCTGTTGGAAGGTAAATTTGGCGAGCGTAACAGGGACAAACTGTATCAGTTAGGAAGCTATTACTGTAGGCCTGATGAGAAGTGTAGAGGATCTGTGTGCTTGGGAGACACAGAGAGGATAGATCCAAGAGACGTTAAGGGTAAAGTCGATGGGGCTTAGAGACAAGTTGGATGAGGAAGAACTAAGATCATCATACTTGTGGCTGGTGGATGGTGTTATTATTCTTCAAGATAAGAGATGTAGGAGTACCCAAACTGGGAGGAATGTGGATGTTAATTTTCCTTTTTTAATTTGGAATTTGAAACCAGCACACATGAAAATTTTATATAGGCACTTAGATCTGTGTCTCTGAATCTCAAGAAAGTTCTGGGTTAGACATAAGTCATAATGAAATAAGTCATTTTAAGTTATAATGAAATAATAATGGCTTTCATTTATTGAAAAAATTATATGAGCCAGACCCTGTTTGTTTATATATATCTATATCTATATAAAGTATTCTATATATAATCTTTTAAAATCTTCAATATAACTCTAAGAACAAGACATTTTCTTCACTTTTTTAATGAGTAACTAAGGCTTAGATAGGTTTGAAAATTTGTGTAAACTTTCACATCTAATAATTAGCAAATTTAGCATTTGAACCCAAACATAGCATTAAAAGAATATTCACTGTCTTTTTCATTATCATTTTTAGTAGTATTTTAAGAAGAATGGGCAGCAGGGCTATGTATGCGCTTTGCATGGCGCCAAGTAGATGGACCTGGATTTAAGAGCCTATGGGAGTTTCACAACAGAGAATATTGGAATATTGATAGATTTCTTTTTATCTTATTGGTAGTAGGAAACATTGAAAGTTTTCAGCAGGATGATGAGGAAAAGGGAAATGAATTCAAATGAAGCCTGCACATTGGACCAGTGGGAAGGGATGTGATATTAATATCTTTTGGTTGCACATAACAGAACCCAACTTAAGCAAGATGGAGTGTTTCTTGGAAGACTACCAGGAAAATCATGGAGAAACAAAGGGGTTAACAGGCAGGAATTGGGGCAGTTTGTGGAATTCCACCACCAAGGTACAGCTGGCAAATTAACACACTACCAGACAGGCCCCTGTCTGTCTTTATCTTTGTTCAAAAGTCCAAGAGGCTGAGGAAGAGACAGCTGAGCTGAGTGGCTCAGCCCTGGTCAGTTGCTCACGGCTGAACCCGTCTGTTGTCATTATTCACTTGTAAACGCAACGTCTCCAGCTCCTGAAGTTTCTTGCCCACGTTTTGTGCCTAGGAAGATCATTTCTCCTATCTTTATTTGTTAACTTGGAATGAAGATGAGGCTTTTCAAAGAGGAGGATCATAAGAATAGTGCTGGTGGGATAGTTATTTCATGAGGAAAAGCTATAACATTTGGCACTGAACGAGATGTAATAAAAGAAAACCCAGTGCCATCAAGCGCTGAAGAACTTATGAGTACCCTTAAAACTCCCAAGTTTCTATCAACGACTTCAAATCAAACCAGTTTTTTCAAATACCAACATTTTATCTCCTTAGTAGGGAGGATCTCTGTCCTTCCTTCCATCCCTGTGTCGGGCCTAGTCTCCTGCTAAAAGCAGTTACTCTGATTTTTATTATTCTTTTTCTTAAACGGAAAATGATGATATCCTAAATTCATAGGCTTCAAACAGAAAGGAGGCCAACACTATATTTTAAATCCTTAATTCCCTGTAATATCTTGTTTTATCAATGCAAATGTTGCCTTACCTTTTCATAAACATTTTTTGTGTGTGTGTTTTATGATTTTTTTACTCCCTGGTGTATCCCGGGGCTCCTAATAGTCCCTGGTTCTAACAGGTGTTCGGTAGGAAGTTGTTGAATGAATGAATGATTTTATAAAACATTAAAGTGAGATGACTTGTCTCCTTGCTTTTTACCTGAAAATTAGAACAGAATTCATCAAAGTTTAAGATTTGTAAATGCTTTGGGAGTGTAATGTCAGATCACCAATGTAGATACACCAACTGTGATACTGTTCTGTAAAGAGTGGATTTAAGTAGCAAATAGGTCATCTTAGATGTCATCTGAGGCAGGTTAATAATGTAATTAGCAATAAAACTCTAACCTGGAGTGCTTTTAAGGTAAAATAATAAAGCATTATTTCAGTAATTCTAATGCTGGAATTGAGTATTAATAAAAGCTGAAAAACCTTTCTGAACAAGGAGTGAAAACTTTAAAAAACAAGGCAAAAAAACTTGTGTATGAATAAAAAGAAAAATCAATTGTTCTAGCTATATAATAATACTAGCAGTTGTAAGTTTCCTATGTTCATGTTGTTAAAAAAACTTAAGAATAAAATGTGTTAGTAAAATCTATATCATGCTAATAAAAAGTGCTTATCAGTTTGCATTTCAAATATACCAATTACAACTTTCATATTGGCTGCTTTTATGGGTGATGACTTCCGTCCTACTATAGGGGTATTTCTCAGTGGCAACTACAAACAAAGGGCATAATAAAAATTAACGGCTATTTAAAGGGAAAATCATTTCTGGGTGTGTTAATTTGTTTCTTTCACAAATAAATTACATTTAAATGAAATCAGGGTACAATTCTTAAAATAACTGGGAATAGTCCATTGGAACGGTATGCTTCAGCATTTACATGTTTAGAAAATAAATTTATATTTCTGTCCATTCTTATTGAGAACTTACTATATAAGTTGTTTTTGACTTACAAGAAAATATTTATCACATAGGTTGTCGAATAGTGGCAGCACCTAGAACATAAGTCCTCTATCAATTCAGGAACAGGTATAAAAATGATGTTGAGGCAGGTGCATCCTCCTGCAATGCTTCTTAATTCTGTTAAGAATGATTCTTCTGAAAGAAGGAAGGAAAGAGGTAGATTGATCGGTAGGCTAATTCTATCCTAATCTGTTTGAGTCTGCTAACAGTGTTGCTTGCACTGCTGTGGCATTTTTTCCTGTTGTCATGGACACTTATCCGTTGAAAACACGCAGCCGCCTGCTGACTGTCCATCTTTGCAGGTTGCCTGGTGAGACTTGAGTCTGATTTCAGACTTTGATTAAAGTAAAAAGTATTCAGTAGAAACCCATTCCTTTTTTTTTTTTTCCATATAAAATTCAGTGTGTGATCCCAATGAGAAATTAAGTGAATTCTGATTTTTTTTCTAAAAATGTAAAAAATATTCATGTAGCCCTTGTGCCTATGTATACCTTATTTTAAACTAAAATGGACAAGTTTTCACTGCAGAAAACCATTTTTACAAACATCGATTGAAAGAGATTATTTCAAGAATGTAGCAAATGATTTCATTATTTTGTAAATTTATAATCCTCCAGTGCTGTTCCCAAGGAAAATATATTTTTATTTATAAAGATATTAACTCATGACTCAATTTTTTACTCTCCACTTGTGCTCATCATGAACTCCTCTCCCAGTAACTGAAAGGCAATGTAGCATTTTAGAAAAAGCATATGAGGTTTCGGAATCATATAACAATGCTCAAATATTAGTTCTGCCACTGTGTGATTTAGGGCCTCTTACTTTCCTTGTGACTCAGTTTTACTGGGTTGCTCAGGTGTAACATCTACTTTTTAGAGTTGTTCTTAAGATTAAATGAGATAGTGTGTAGTGTGCCTGGCATCAATGGACCAGAGATCTTTCAATGTGAGAATAATGAACTAGATTCATTGGTATTTGTGGTGTTCTTGTTACACTGTGAGTCTCTGGAAAGCCGGGACTAGAGTTACCCATTCTGCGTTTAATATTGTCGCACTTAATAGGGCAACATTTATCGTAGGAGGGTTTGCAGAATTCTACGTCGAATCTTGGCTGGGCTCTGTTGGCGCACCTTCTGCTTTGTATCCTGTCCTCTGCTCTCTGCATCTGGTATTTTTCAAGTAGTTGCCACCTTTGCTATGTATGGATAATTTTGCTTCTGACACGTCTGTTAACAGGAGGCAAACCTAAGAGTTTTTGTGTTGAGTAGAGATTGTTGGAACACAATTTTTATCAGGATGCTGACCAGAGAAAATTAACATTGTTCATCACGGAATTTTAGCTGCTTGGAAGTGAGTTAATCACTTTGCTGATGTGGTAGAACTCACTCCACTGGCATACAGCTTTTGGAGTACTGCCATATCAGGAATTGTAATTGGCCTTCTGTTTATATGAAAGCAGTTTTGTAACGTTAAAAGTGCTACATAACTACAAGGCAGGGTACTATTACTGTCTTGATCAGACAGTAAATCTGGGATAGTTCTCTTTCCTAAAGAGTAGTGTCTTAGCTGTAAAGCAAAGTGAGTGGTGAGGACCACAGCATGCCGCACACTTGTTTGGATACTTTACTCAAAGTCCCTGTGCACAAAGGGCTGGTCAATAGTCAATAAAAGTTGTTGGCTCTAACTAAACAAATAATTATTTACTCTTTGGTAGCACCATTTTAAGATGTTGTCATAATAAAAACAATTTGCAGATTTTATTTGTATTCAATTAGTCAAAAAGAGATGCTTCTGTTTTTGGCCTTGCCGGTCAGTTGTTGCCAATATTAATGCATGCACTATCATCAGTATATAATTTAAAAGAAATTGACTATTTGTTGATCATCTTATACTCTGATTTTCTTGAACCATAAATGTGGACTGACCTTTGCTTTCTCTGTGTTCATACTATCACTGTAAAATATCAAGATTTTTTTCATAGCCATGCAGAACTCTAAATTGTGTGGAATTGTCTAACCCCACAACTTGTAAAATTGGAGAAAAATTATCCTTACAAATTAGTGGTGAGAAGAACTTGACTTGACCAAAAAACACACAGGATACGGATTATGAAATCCTGACTCTGCACTGGTAGAGCAGAAAATAGGTTATTATAATAAGCCATAAACTAAATGTGAGCTAGAAACCTATCATTATTTATAGTTCATTTGGTCCCTAATAATGGCAGTTTTTTCTGTTTGACAGTTGTGGCACCTAGGGGCAAGTTGCTTAATCTCCTTGAGCCTTAATTAGTTCATTTATAAAATGGAAATATGAGTTGGTGCTTATTTAGGCTGCAGTTGTGAGGATCACATATGGTCAAGTATGTGAAATCACGGAAATATCAATGCCAGTCTCCTCAACCCAAGAGCAGACTGGAAGGAGAACGGGAAAACTGCAGCCACACAAAGAGCACCCACGTGCCACCCTGCCCTGACCTCAAACATGGGACGTCCCAGGCATCCTGGGTCCCAGCCCTCCACTCTACCACAGGATCCACAGATATCAGAATCAGAAGTGTGGACTCACACAAGAGGCCAGGGAGTACAGGTTATGTGCTTTCCAGAAAACAACTTTCAATGGCTGTGGAAAGAGAAATGAAAGAACTTGCATGACATTAGACCAAATGTAGTGGTCGGGCATGAAGCAAGGCACCAAGAGTCTAAAGGAAGATTCATAGAGGGCACCGTCCTGTGTACGATCCCAGAGATGGGGCATGGATCGCTCAGTTATCATTAAGACATCCAAAGATTTCTAAACTCACAAGAAATTGCCAAGTCTTCATGGGAATTACAAAAGCTGGAAGGTATTTTGCATTCAGTAGGTATTCAGACTTTGTGATGGCAGTGATTTGTGCCAGCAGCTGTGCTCTTAATGGTGATTTATACATTTGAAGAAGATAGTAGCGAATTAGAATATGGTGCAGAGGAAAGACAAATGATTAAAGGCCCACAAGTAAAGAAACTAAATAAATTCAATAATAAGAAAAAACAAAATGAGTGTCGAGATCAGTACATTTTTTTTTATGTCTTTTTGACGAGATGACTGCATATGAGATGGCTATCAGATATTTTCTGTCAATATGACAATTAGACAAGGTAATCTAAGCAGGAGAATGTTAGATTAGACATGACTTTCTTCCTGGGAGATCTCACCTCGTTTCTGGGACTTCAACTACATAAAAACTGTGTGTGTTGGTCTCTTTGATCAGACTGCTGGAAGCTCCTGCAGAGTAAGGCCTGTGGGGTAGCTTACGAATCCTCTGTACCTAGCTCAGTGTTAAACACTCAGAGGATGCACAGTTTGTATATACTTTTAATGCTAAATTAAGTCAGCAGTTATGAAAAGCAGTCTTTCATAAAACTGTGTCCTCCTTTATGTTTAACCTATTTCTATTCATCTTTTCACCAGTTAACTAGACTCAAACATTGGAATCCTTTTTTGACTCCTTCCTTCCTGCCATAGCTATTCCCTATCCCCGCATCTGATTAGTTATCAATTCCTGTGGATTCTTCCCTCACCAGTTCTTTGTGTATGTATCTTCTTTTGAGATTCCTACTCCCATTGCTCTGGCTCAGATCCCTAGTTCATGGTCAATTAACCTTCTCAGGGCTTCGCCAGTCTTTGGGTTTTCATTCATAATTTCAGCTTGTATGTTTAAGTTAGGTCACTTGTCCCAAAACACTACTTTCACTTCTCCTGCCCAGAAACCTTCAGCACTTCTCTCCCAAGTTCTTGCAAGTTCTCTACTGTTTGCCCATACTCAGTCTGTAAATGTATCTTCTACTATATTCCTGTGTGATTTCTATTTTTAAGCAATGGTTGGCTTTACCTTTCCTTGGACGTGCCATTGTCTCCTTTCTTCTGCTCTGGGTTTATTTCTGCTACTTACCGAGATTCTCTCTCTTCCTAGTCTCATCTCTCAAAATCCTGAGGTTCAGCGTTATCTCCAAGTATTTCTGTAGACTTTCTCACTGCTTCCCACAATGTTCTTATGCTGTACAAACACCTTAGCATATGGTGCGAACCAGAAAGTTGATTATTGAAAGGGGGATGTTTAAAAACAAGACATCTGACAAGCTATTGTTAAAAGTAACTCTAGCTTCCTGCTGGCAGCCTACCTGAGTCCTCGTAATGTTTCATGGTGTGTTTAACATCTGTAAAAATCTAGGAGAGGCAGCACTCATAGAGACTCTTGTGTCTACCCATTAGCAAAATTATTTTTAGGCATGGTTTGCACTTAGAGCATCTTTCATTTTACATGGAGTGCATTTCTTTAATTATGAAATTTTGCATTTTAACAAGTATTCTCAGATACACTTGTTTTGACATTCAATCTTGGATGCACACCCACTTTAGGGTATAAAACCAACAATTCCTTACCGATCTTAATTATCTTACACGCACTTTCAGTGCTGCTGGGTACACAAAGCACATTTGTTATTGACTTTTCACCCAAGTTGCTTTTTTAGAGAAAGCTCGAACAGCCATAGGTGTTTTTACTTAACAAATTGCTGAATAACTAGTGATAGATAGTTACTAGCTGAAAAAACTAGGTAGAATATGCATCTAAGATAACCAACAGGGAGCAATTTGTCCAAATAGAAATGCTGTTTTACCCCCTGAAAGTTTATTCTTATGTGGTGTTTTGTTTTGCAAACAGACAAAAGGACCAGCAGAGCTCAGGACGGTTTTGTGTTGCGCCCAAGGTTGGGGGCAAGAATTTGAAAGGGATCAGTGAATCAGATGTAATATGGGCTCTGTTTGAGCCACCCAATCTCTGTTTTGCTGACGGTCAGTATTCCAGTTATAAAAAGCTGCCTAGGCATTTCCGTCAGCTCAAAAGAACTTTATCCCTGCTTTCATTCTGACATACCTATTATGACTTTGTTCACTAAGCAGAAGGAATTATGGGAAATGGAAACTCCATGGCATGTTTTTATTAAGGAGCTGTGTGTGTCTCTTCACTGAGAAATTAAAGAGCCAAGCAGAATTGTATGTTTTCATTTCAGGTAACAAAAATTACCTTATTCATTCCTCTCATAGTGATTTAGTTAACTTGGAAAACAAAGTACCATAAAATAAGACTTACGTACAAAGGATATTTTGTATTTTAAACAAGGAATTCCGTGATTGTATGAATTTCTGTTATTCTAAAATTAACCAAAAACATCATCACAAGAAACTCTGCAAATATATTCTATGAGGGCAGGGTGGTGGTGCTTTTAAAAAATGGAATGTTGGAAAAGCTGTATTTCTCTCTTGCCCGTCTCTGAAACTGGAGGCTTGGAGAGTCGCATGTTTGTGTTCAAAACAAAGTACGCATTTTCAAATGTAGCTAGTGATACTTAACAACAGATTATATTTGCCCGTTTCTTTATAATAGACATTTCCCTGAAAACTGCAAAACTGCAAACTGTAAATTAAAATTTTACAAACCCAGTATATTTTTGTGGCAAATTTTATAATTTTTGTAATACCCATTAAATTGTGTTACTACATGTCAATTTCAGCTTTTAAATTTCTTGGCCCGATTTTCCTAAACAGGTCTTCATCTTAATTCACATAATTGGCTAGAGAAATTCTTAGATAAGATGATCACTTCCTGGATGGTAAAATACTTGCCCCATTCACTTTTATATTTCCAGCTCTCTCACAGTGCAAACCTTATAGTGAGAGTGAGAGTGAGATACACACAGTGAGAGGCGTGGAACAGAGCAGGAAGGGCTATGGGCTATGACAAGCAGCTTTATAAAAGGAAAAACATTATTAATATCTATTTAAATTTTAGTTCAGAGATATTTATTTTCATAAATCTAATTGATTATAACTGGAATTAACCTGCATTTAGCTGCCTCACAAATGTGTTTAAGATTAAGAAAGTATTAACATACTTCTGTCCTTTTCAGTATCTACTTTGAGCTTAATAAGTTTTCCTAAAAATAAAGTCAAACTTGAAAGCCCTTGAATATGAGTCATCTTTAAATGAGAAGTCTGTGTTAGCACGAAGTAACTTTGAAAGTCTGAAAAATGAAGGTTAACCTCATTAATTTTGTAAAAATTTGCCAAACAT
The DNA here is from genome assembly GCA_004363605.1 of Indri indri. NCBI lineage: Eukaryota > Metazoa > Chordata > Mammalia > Primates > Indriidae > Indri > Indri indri. Next base: position 37,946 of record RJWJ010003131.1, on the reverse strand, counting down.
CAAGGGGTTTGAAACTGCCTAGAAAAACAATAAGATATTCTGCAGAGTTGCTTGTTTTAAAGTCTAAACTGTAGTTCATGAAAAGAATTATCAAAAGGTAGTTTGTGCATATAAAATAGGCTGTTGATGAATATGACTTTGAACCTGAGAGAAAGAATGCTACTCATTAGAAACTAAAACTTACAGTGGAATATCTATGTATGGCCATTATGATAAGCAAACTGAATATAGGATGATTCTTTTATGACAAATACTCTTTGTTTTATTGGAAACTTTAAAAAACAAAATGTGTCACATAAAAATTAAAGGAGCACCTTTTCTGTCATAACTTAAACCTGAAACAGGATCTTACTGGTTTTCTTGCCATGTATCTCTCAAGGAACTTTGTAGGTTTACAGTTGGTCTTTCCTGAGGAACATTTATCCTATCAGAATGGTAAACAAGAGAAATTATGGATTATATCTTTAGTTGTCTCAAAAGCATAATTTTATTTTTTCCAGAGTTACAAAGGTTTTGTATTCCTTACTAAATAGTTCCAAAGAACTCCTTTAAAGATGTGTGTTCTAAAAAAGTTTTGAGTTTTACCTTTTCCAGTTGACATCCATTACATTTAGAGGGGATGAGAGACAGAATTTGGAACTTGAAGTATGGATGCTATTGTTTGATCTTCAAGGATTTGTACTCATTTTAACACATTAGTGATGAAATGACTGAAATCTATTTCATGCAAAAAGGTGACTGATCTAGGGAGAGTTGTGTTTCACACAGAATAACTTGAATTTCTTTTGCTTTTTGTGATGACATGAATTTTAGCAAAAGAAAAGCACCTAGATTATAAATTACAGTTCATTAATGCCTGTGGAATTGTTTAACCTATTGAAAGGAAGAGTGACAGTTGAATAATTAACATGATTTTTTATCTGTTGCTGTTGCTGCCCTTTTATCTATAATTTCCTAGAATGTAATATTTGGATTTTTAACTTTGCTTTGGGATTTATAGGTTTCTAAAAACCAGATAAAATGTATGTAAAACAATTTCTTCCTATGGGTTTTCTCCTTTGCTTTTTGTCCCAGAAAAACCAATGATTTTAATAATAACTACTCAACAACAACAAAAACAAACAAAACTTGAGTGCAACTTTTAGTGATGATATTCACTCAGAGGCTTGTTAAGATATTGAATTTTAGACTGTGGTGTATAGACTTTTTTAGTGCTTTAAAAGGTGTTAGCAGAATACTCAGTCCTCTAGTAAGGTTCTCCCATGTTACAGTTGAAGAAATGAAGATCCAAAGCTTTTTAGAGATTATTCCGTATCAGTGGAACCACAGCCAGAACTGTGTTCACTGGCTTGTAGTCCGTTGCTTTTTATTTTTTTGCACCAAACAGGAGAGAAATGATAAAAATCTCATCAATGCAATTTCTTCCAATTTAAAGAAAAGTCCACTATATCAGACTAGTTGAGAGTATGGTTCAATTGAGTATAAAATGATAGTGCCTTATTGAAGATTCCTTGTAAAATACATGAGATTAGAGTTGGCCTTCACACAAGCAGAGTATTTTTTTAGTATCTTTTAGCATTTATTAATAATTCATCTCATTAGATAGTGAGGTTACTTCTGTACTGTACTCCAAATTAAAGTGTGTATTTAGTGCCCCTGTTGTTTGGACTATAATTTATACAAGGCGTGACAGTTACATAATGAATCTGATTTTTCTGTGTGACTTGAGGAATCAATCCTATTTCTGTATAATCACATCTTGCATATTATATTGTGTATTTTTGAATAATTCCTGTGTTTAAAAAGTGCCACTAGTGGTCTTCCTCATATTAGGAGGTCAAACTCATGGAATCAGGAAAAGGGGAAATGCTAAGCCTTTTTACAGAAACTACAGTGGCATTTAAATTTTAACACTTAATCCTACTGTCAAATATGTATGTTACACACACACACACACACACACACACACACACACACAGCCCCTAAAATCAGTGAACCAATTCATGTACATCAGTAATTAGATCTTTTGTTTGTGCCTGTGTTGACATTTCCTTTTTCAAGACTGATGGATTTCAATGTACCTGGAGATTTCTTTTCTAAATAAGAGACTTTAGTCCATGCAAATCCCACCCCCACAAAGATAGTGTGCCCTAGAAACAACTTGCTAAACAAATTTGCCCTAGGAAACATCCTTCCCAAATACTCATTATTAACAAAGGCATTGAGGGAGGAACAATTGTGCTGATCCAGGCACTGCTCTTTCTGTGCATTTGAGACCTCTGTGAGTGCACCCTCTCTGCCTGGTTTCCATGCCCGTTTGGGTTGAAGCTGCCACCTCTTGCCTGTCCCCTCTTGGGATCACGCTTGTCCTGTGCTCAGATCACAAGGTGCCCGCCATTTCCATCGCATCTTCAGTGATTTCCTTCCTCACTTCGAACATAAGTGTCAAGCACTTTGGTTTTGCTTATTTTGTTGTGTATTGTTTACTTTGATTATGAAAGGCCTTTGCCCCTAAATTTAAACTCCTAGAGATCAAGGACCTTGCCAGATCCTTTTCTGTATTCCCCTTAAATGGGAGATTAGGAGTCATGTGGTTAATTGTCCTTGAGTACGGGCAGTTCAATAAGAAATGGAAATCTCCCTTGATCCGGAAATGTAGAGGGTGCTTCCCAGGATACCCCCAGGAGTTTCAGGCATCAGTGCCACCCACTACTTTCGGTGCGACCTGGCAACTTACGCTGTGTGGCCTTCTGTTTTCCTATATGTCAAGGTGAGAAACCACTGTATAAACAGGGGGAAAAAAAAAGTACCTGAAATTATTTGGATCAGTATAGGTGATATCCAAATGAGATATTATATCACAAACATTCTGGACTCCTGACTTTGAAACAGTAGTAATAAGAGGAATATTTTATTTATTTATTATTTATTTATTTATTGTTTTGAGATAAGGTTCTCACTTTGTTGCCCAGGTGTGAGGGCAGTGATGTAGGATCATAGCTCATAACAATCTCAAACTCCTGGGCGCAGGTGATGCTCCTGCCTCAGCCTCCTGAGTAGCTAGGACCATAAGTGCTCACCACCATGCCCAGCTAATTTTTCTATTTTTTGTAGAGACGGGGGTCTCACTATGTTGCTCAGGTTGGTCTTGAACTCCTGACCTCAGCCTAACAGGGGGCCATCCTCCCGTCTTGGCCTCCCTAAGTGCTGGGATTACAGGCGTGAGCCACCATGCCCAGCCTTGATTACTAATTTTGTTCAGCGTATAGTCCTAGATGCTACACTTTTGTGCTTAGGTGAATTTATACATATATATAAAACACACAAGTCAATGTAATATTATTCACAGTGCTGTTGGATCTGAGGAAATGGGTACAATCTCCATCTTTGTCCCTTGCCTCCTTATGTTATAAGTCACCCTACACATGTTTTCATTGAAACAAGGTTATAATTGATGGTTGAGATGCTGAACCCACTAGTTTCTTTATACTTATTCTTACTAGTCTCCAATATTGAGGAGACTCAATGAATGAACACTGGCTTGAAGCTGGACTGTTGTTGTTTGCCCTGTATATTACTGTGGAGAAGCTAGTTCCTTCTTCCCGCGAGTTTTCAAATTCCAGTGTTGTTTGAGAGGCACTGTGGTGCACAGTCATAGTTCAGAGTCTGGGTGATCTGGGGCACCTCAGCCATGGTCAGTAGACCAATAACTGAATTGCAAACATCAAAACACTTCTATTTGCTGCCTATTTGTTTATCTCGTATTAAAGTGCATAGTATACTACAGCCCTCCCCTGTGCATTTTATGATGTGCATCACTCATTCCTAATCATACTAGCTAATAAATAAAAAGAGGGAGTCATATTCCTTTTATTCATTATCTGGTTTAACTGGAAATGTCAACTCTAATCATCCATTGAATAGTAGTGCGACTTGAAGAAGAAAAAAAGGATGGAAGTTGGAAAATTAAGGAAAGATAACTTTAACCATAAAATCTACAAATGATGAAAATGAGCCTAATGATTATTTTTAAACCTGGATTTAATCTCCTGCCTGGTTTTCCAAATTTTCTGACTTCCTGTCCTATTCTTTCCTCTCCCCTCTCCTCCTCTGTGTAGTATTTCAAATACACAGACAAGGACTTGAGGCAGGAATTACAAGAAAGCTTACGTGACTCTGCCGACCCAGTGAGTTCGGAGAAGAGGAGAGAAGGATTAGGTTACAGGACCAGGGGATTTGTTAAGGATTTTTTTGTGTGTGTGATTGGAACCCTTTGAGCACGATCCAGTTTTTTTGTTTTTGAAAGGCCACTGCAGATATTGTGAAGAGTGGGGATGGACGATCAGTTAGAGGTTCTCTGTGTGACTTCACCAGATAATGACTGACAATACATAACATGGTAGATGTGGACATGATGAGAATTGGTCACATTGGTGATGTATTTTGAAAGTGGAGCTGATAAGACAAGCAAATAGATTACATTTAGGATAAGACAAGAGTCAAGCTCAGCTCCTACACTTGTAGTCTGAGCATTTGGGTGGCGGGTGAAACTGTCTACCTTGGAGTTGGTTGTGCTGGAGGAGGGTGAATGGAGTTGGCTTTGGTTTTGTTCAGTTTGAGTTGCCTGTGAGACACACAAGCGGAGATGTAACGTAGGCAGTTGGATGTAGTCCAGATCTCAGGGGAATGGTCAAGGTTTAGACTTACGTATTCAAGATTCATCTTGGTACAGGTGATTTTAAAACCTTACAACTGATCCAACTTACCTAGGGTGAGAATGTAGAGAAGTGAAGGTCATGGGCTAAACCCTAAGGCACTGAAGGAGATGGAGGAGTGGCCAGTGGGATGGGGAAACCAGAAGAGTATTCCATGGAATTAATTTCATTTGGAGTGTGTTAGGTTCTGATTGCTGATTTTGTTGGCTTTCCTTAGCATTAGATTTTTTTGGATGTGTAATAATTTGGGAATTTCAGGCTCATCGTGAATGAGATCTTTTTGTTGTCGTCTCTCATTCTGCCCTTGCACAATTCCAGCCTCAGTCGCAGTACCAGCCCCATTCCTTGGAGTCAGGTGGCATCCTAGCCACTGTACCCAGCTCCCTGTCACCCTCACGCCCTTTTCCCTGCAGAAGCCGAGCTTCCGGTTACCCCTGCTTGCTCCTTATCCAGGTGCCAGTTTATGCTGGTTCCCTTCTGATCCACAGAGATATTTATCTTGTTTTTGAGCCTGGCTAGTTTTTTTTTTTCTTCTTAACTCTATATTTTATTATTGTTGCTGTGTATTTGGAACAACGTGATACTTCAAAAACGTGGACCAACTGTCCCATGCCGTGTTATCCAGAAGTCTTCAAACCTCAAATTTCTATCTGTTCTTGGTTCTATATCCCTCTTTTTAAAAAATGTTATATTTTTAGACAAAAAATTCACATTTAATAGATCTTTCAACATTCCATTTAAGTGTGTATTTTTTCTGTCATTATCTCAATTATTCACATCTGTGGTTTTCTTTCTCTTTTTATGTTGTGGATGTCAAATGTCTACCGTAGGTTAGTTTTCAAAAAAATAGCATTTTTAATATATTATTCTAAAACATTAATATTGCTGGGGCTTTCAGGCAAAAGGATATAATTCAGACTAGTCTGCTTATTGCATCTACTCATCAGGACAGGATAAGGATATTGTTTTAGCCTAACTCGATTTATTGTAGCTAATACATTCAGATTGGGTAATGGTAAGTGGGAAGCAAATCATATGTGCACAGGATACTTGCCTTGACATCATCTTAGTTAATGTAATGAAAATCCTTTAATACATGTTTGTGTATTTACATGGGGAGAATTAAATGTGAAAAATCTTTATCTACGGAATATCTAAGTGTACCTTGACCCTTCATAAGTACACCTAACAGCTGGACTAAGAGTGCTTAGTGGCATTCAGGGAGGGGTGTGAGTGGCATTAATTCTCCTAGGCACAATTCTAGAGTGCCCGTGCACCAAAGATGTTTTCCAGATGAATCATGTGGTGTGGGGCCAGAGCATACCTGAGATGGCCATCCTATTACAGGGTACCGCAATGAAACCCATTCACTTTGGTTATAATTAACGAGAATGGTGAAATAGAGGTGCAATCATTTCTCCAAGAGGAAATGTCAGCCCATTAATGAGGATAAAGCTATTATTGTCAGTTGAAGCAGCAGCTATTCAAATTGCTGAGTTGGTGTATTCACAGAGGTAGATGTTCATCTGGGGCTGTGACAAAGGGAGGGAACGTTTTTGAAGAGGATTTTGTTGTTGCTGTTTCTTTTTTTTTTTTTAAACCAATGGTGGCATTTTGATTCAACTATGTTTCTGGACACTAATAAAAATTTAGGGAGAGCTAACTCGTAGTTTCTAAACATAAACTGGCGTTTTAACACTATTACCCAACTTAGGCATTTACATATGTGTATAAAATCAAATAATCTTTAAATGGGCTTTTATTGCTGTTATGTTAATAGATTAAAAGTGAAATCTGTTTTTTATTATGTGCCATAGATGATAACTTGCCCTTGCTTTGCTTGTGACTCTGTGTGTCAGACCGAGTGACCTGAACTGGATCTGAGAAATACTATCCCTTTAGATTGTTGGTAAATTACTTTTCGCTGCTAGAGCAGCTTTTAGTGTTTGTGCAATAATTCTTCAAAAAGTTGGAAAGTGGTGACCTAAGACAATCATAAAAGATGGACTGTGAGGCCATGATTTTTTTCTACGTTATGTGGTGATGTTTCCCAAATGATAACATATTACTGAATTTGTAGTAGAATTTATTCATTGCTTTTAGTACTTAAATTCTATTGGCAACTTAAGAGAGTTTATGTAATTATTTTGAATAACTTCATTTCCTTTGTACAGTAACGTTGCTGAAATTTTTATGGAATTTTGAATTTATTAAATACTTACTACACATCAAGTAGCTAATGTTCAGAAAATGTAGGCAGCCTTCAGAAATAACGGGGTTTTGTTATTGCTTTTATTAAATTTTTATAGTTTGCTTTCTGTGAACGGTCCAACTTTGCTATTTACAAAGTTCTTTCTAGCAGTCAGCTGATAAATCTTCTTGGTGGATTGGCAGTAAAAATTGGGAATCCAGCTTTTAAACTGAGTTATATATTGTTATGGTAAGTTTCCCAAAGCCGTTTTATCTACATTGTTATTTCTTCATGTATGGTCATGATCTTTTTCTCCTGAGGAATAAACACTTCTTAGATTGTTTTAAGTGTTTGGGATATAGTCTCACCTTTTTGCTTGTTTTATAACTTTACTGTCACTGATGAGTTTGGATTTAATGGTTTAATAGCTTGATGGACTTTACTTTCAGTTAATGCGATATCACATCATTCCAGTACGGCTAATTTACTTAATGAACATTGTGGTATGTACCTCTTTCTTTTATTCAGGTTTCATAAACCATATTACTGTTTTGTTCCTTGGTCTACCTGTGTCTTTGTAAGTTGGGAACTCTGAAGACACATTTGCTCTTACTGGTCTCTGTGACACATTTTGAGGCCACATTGTGGAAATTGATTGAGACACAGGTTTAGTTTAGTTTTATTCAATTTTTCCTTTTATACTGGTGTTTTTGAAAACTCTAGTTACCAAGAGTTTCTGTTTTTAGTAAAATTTATGTTGAAACCCTTTTTTTTTCTTTAAAAATTAACAAAACCCTCTTATAAAAATTAGGAATTAGGTTTTCTTCTTATTGACATAAGTAGCCTGAAATGTGGAGCTAACTAAATTGCATCAAATTTCAGAGACTAATAACCACACAACTGGGGAAAGGGAGCTTCTATACCACCCGTACTCTGAGAGAGTAATTTAATTAGAGGTAGTGATATTTCAGTGTAATTTGTTAATGGGCACATTCTACAAAAAAGAAAATAATTCTGCCTGAGCACTGTTAATTTTACATACATTTTAGCTGTCAAAAGAAAGGGTTTTCATTGAATTTCATGGCATAGAGATGCCTGGAGGAAGAATATCAATGAAGTGAAGAACAGCTTAAAAATTTTTTAGTGATTAGAATACACACAAGGGAAAATGAATAACCTTACTGGTTTTCCAATAGTTTAATATATAAAATTATATTCATAGCATTATTGGACTATAGAAAATCTAGATTTTATATTTTTGATGTCATAATCATTCTTCCATATCATCCCTACTGCTGTTTTGATTTTTTTCAATTCCATATCAAGAGTGTCATAGCACATTATTCTTTCTTTTATTTGTGGTAACTTGTGTACAGGTGTTAGTTAAGTATTACATGACTTTCCCGGGAAATGAAATGAAATAACAACTTTACTAACAGATTTCATAACATTTTGGGGAACATTATAATAAAAGTTTTCTTTCAGTGGAGAAATATCAAGACTTTCAGGAATAAAAAATAATTTTGTTTTATGAACTTAACCTATAATATGATTGATTCTGATTTATTTCATTTTTATAGACATTTCATTCTAATTTTACTGTCTCGAGAGTGCTTTAGATCACTCACGTTGAGGGCTTATCAGACATGCTAGACTGGGATGTGCTGCTCTAACAGTTACCACCAGTTTTCTGTGCTTAACACAAAAGCATTAATTTCTCATTCATGCAAAGTCCATTGTGGGTGCAGATGACTCTCAGGGAAGTTCTGCACAGGGTGGCTCCCTCAGCGTGTGACTTGATCTTGCATTGCCTCCATGGGACACGTTCTTTCATAATTGCCACTGCAGGGGAAGAGGGCATCAACTTTTAAATGCTTTAGCTGAGAAGTGATATGTGCCCCTTCAACCTCCTGATTTTATTGGCCACATGGTCATGCCTAATGTCAAGGAAGATGAGAAGTGTAATCTTGCTGAATGTCTAGGAAGGGGAGAAAACTGAAAATATTGGTGATCATTACTAATACCTCCTTAAGGCTTAATATTTCCGCAATTTGGTAAAATATTAATAGATCAGTGTTTCCCAGCCAGAATGCCATGAATATACAGGTGTGCTACCGCTACTTATTTTATCTTTTTTTTTTTAGTTCTTAAAACACACTCCCCACCTCTACTCCCATTTTCAAAAGACACTACCGAGATTTCTCAACTGATTCAGGCCACCACTGTGCTTTGGTCCAAATAGCCTCTCCCCTGTTGATAGACTAGAAGGAGAGTTAGGTAGTGGAAAGTCAAAGGACAGTAGTGGGACAAGACTTCAGCTAGCATTTGAATAGTCTCATTTTCTGAGCAAATTGGAGCCTTACTCCTATCATCTGACTTCTCACAGGCGGTAGAAGAATCAGAAGAACATGAAATTACTTTATTGAAAATGCTCATGGCTCAACGCAAAGCATGTCTGAAAACTAGACTAAGCCTACCAGCATGTGCCCTCTTCTCTGTGCTTTAAAGTTTCACACAAAAATCCAGGTTTCTAGTTTTTTAATAAGACTGCTTATTGGCCCCCAATATTTATTGGTCAGTGAGATCTAGTGACATTGGAATCACTAGAACCCACACCCCTTCAAATGATTATAATAGCAGTTAGTATAATAATAAACCCCTCAAAGTAGAATTCATATGCCTTTGGACTTTTTTATAGTGATAAAAATATGAAGAATTTTTTTATAATAAAACATAAAAATTAGTTCACAAAAGTTACAATAATATTTGAGATAACATTCAAATTATTCTCTTTGAGCTGTATTGAAATATGCATGCACTACATTGTTATTTGCTATGGTCACCTTACTGTGTAATAAAACACCAAAATTTATTCTTCCTGTCTAACCGATAAATATTTAAAGTGATGGATATGGTAATTACCCTGATTTGATCATTATGTTATGTACACATGCATTGAAACATCACACAGTACTCCATAAGTATGTACAATTATGTGTTAATTATAAACTTGAAAATTACATTAAAAAATGAAATAATATTTGAATGCTGTTTTATGGTTCTCTCTAAAAACTTCCCGCAATTAGAAATTTATATTATTTTTATTATTTTCTGTTATTTTTCTGAATAAGACGTGTGTAGACCCATTGCCAGAGGTGGGTCTACACAGCATCTCCCCAGATCATCTCCCTGACTCCGAACTCACCCATGGAGTGAGCACCACGATTTCTCAACTCTCTCATCAAATCCCTCTGTTAATCTGATCACTGCTTTAGTATTAATGTGTCTATCCTAAGTGAATATTTTATGCAAATATTGATTTTATTATGCTTTCAATTTAATTTGCTTGTATTATTTGCTCATATTTTTCACAAATTCTAAAATCAAAGATGTGTACATTTTATCTTTTAATGTTCTTGTCCAGTAACAGAAAATCGTTAAGTTTTTATCAAGTTCCTCAATTATTTATTTCTTCTTCCCTCCCTTTTTCTTTTTTCCACGTTTTCTTTGCTTTCTTTCCTTTTCTTCTTCCTATTGGATTTTAAGGTTAATAATTAGTCAAAGCTCTTATTCTTAATGGAAATGAATAACTGATATTGTGTGTTTTAGAATTAAAGTATTTATATCATTTTACATTTATATTACTTTTTAGAAATAAATTGATTTCAATTAAATTAGTTGGTTTCTTTGGACATAAAATTTACTAAATTACCAAAGAGGACTGAAAGTTCCAGAAATTGATTTTTTTCAAAACATTTTTTGATGATCCAGGAATATAAAAAATGATATTTTGTATATTTTTTAACTTTTAGTTACTAAATTAAAATTATTCAATTAGTTTAATTTTAATTGCTGTGTATTTAATTTTCAAGTTTTTCTTGTGCTTTATTTTAAAGCATTTTAAAAATCTTTTAGATTTCATTTTTCCAGATCTTTGCTTTCCTTAATACAATGGATAGTTTGAGACTGAAAGCTGAAAAGACTTCATTTTCGCTAGAATCCACCACTAAATGATTAAGATACTTTGTCAATATAGTGATGCTCCTCTCAAGTTGGAATTCATGTGCCCTTATCATTATTCTCACACATGGGCTAAACATTTTATGTGCATATGAAAGTGATCAAGTAAAGCTACCTGCGTGACAAATTTTTGTGGGCACTATAACCCGAAGCTGCTGTCTTGGGCAGTAGTTTTGAATTCTCTTAAGCAGAAAGTAAAAAAAAGTTATTGTATCAGATTAATTACAGCACTATATGGTCAAGCTTTAAAAGCCATTTGTTAATAAAGTTTCACATTTAATACTTTAAGCCAAAATGTCGCCTACATTTGTGGAATTTCTTATTTTACCAGCCAGTGTGTACGTACATCATCAACAGTATACTGGGAGCCAGTGAAGAAGGAGAAATAGAAAAGAGCCAGGTTTGCATAATACTGTCTGGACAGGCAGTGATGGCATGTCACACATCATAGTGATAGCGCTAATTGAACAGACTATTACATCAAAAAACTTATTATACCTTGATGACTTTAAGGCGTTAATAAGTCTGCTCATTAATAGCACTTATTAGAATCTTTGAAGATCATTATTTATTCTGAAAAAAATCAAAACAGTCTTCTGTAGAGTATGTATGCAAGGAAGCAAAATTAATGCTTTAAAGTATTCATATTCGTACATGAAGCTGTTGTATGTCAATTTTAAATCTTATTTTAAATCATGATCTTGGCTATCTTTTTCTCCCTTGCAAATGGTTTCTGTTCACTCTTATTTTTTTAACTCAAACACCTTTTTGAAAGGCTATAAATTGCATAAAAATAATTTATAAATTATGAATATATATTAGTGGTATAACTAAGATTCTATAACAGTTTTAAGTTTGTATAACTTCTGGCCCTAGGGCCTTGAAGGTATAAAGGCTATATAAATGATATGAAGGTATAAACATCAAGAGTTTAATCTGGGATGAGTTTTACTGCCAAAGAAGAACTTATACCTAAAAGTTTACTCATAAACCTTAACTCTACATGAGTTGATACAAAAATATGAATCTAAACAAAGGGCAAAAGCTTTATGCAGAGATAAGGGATTACTACTAATATATGCCAAAGTATGCAAGCTGTCCAAAAGACAGTAAAGTTTTACCTATTGTTTTGAAATATTTAATAGGAAAAAATTTGGAGAACATTTGCATTTCCATAAGGACTTTCAGCATTGCAATTGTCGATGTAAGAAAAAGAAGGAATATGAAATTGAATAAGTTTATCCCTCATTGATCATGCCAAAAAAGAACATTCTGGCATTTGGAGAAAAAGTGATAAACGTTGTGCTACCCTTTCCTCCTACCAACTTTCGTGAATAAAATTGTTATTGACAGTAATTATCGAGAATTTGATATTTCAGTAATTAAACTTGTTACAAAAAAGGAATTTCGTGAATGCAAGATCAAATTTATCATTACAGACTTTAAAAACATTTTAGTTGGAAGTTTTCTTTACGTTGAGTAGTTAATATATTCCCTAATATTCTGTATTTCGTTTTTTTATCATAAATATATGCTATAAATAAAATGTAATGACTTTTTTCACAAAGCTCCACATAGATATTCCCAAACTGTCTCTAAATTTGTCCCATTTTACATGTGTGAAAGGATTGTTAGTCCTTGGAGTGGCTACTAAATTATTCTAGGAAAAAAATTGTTTCTCAAATTGATACTCAGAAAGGACCTAGGGCAGCAAAAAAAAAAATCTAAGATTTTTCAGATTTGTGAGCAAACCTGCCACATGGTAACCATTCTCCATTGGAATCTATATATAAAAACGCTAGAAATACTGTTAAGACAGCCCCTCCCTACCTTCCTCTATTATATGTCTTTATTAATGGATATCTAGTACATTAATAAATATTACTGTATCCTTTGGAAGGGGAACTTCATTTAACACTGTGAAACTATTTCTATTTTCTCAATATGACTTCAAAAATAGCAATTAATGTAAAAAAAAAACAATACAAAGTCAAAGGCATATTTAGGCATGACAATACTTTAGTGTTCTAAGTGTTTCTAAATATGGTATGATGTTTTACTTGAACAAATATAAAGCATACGTAAGTATTTGCACATTTTCATGCATATGCTTTATGTAGTGCTATTAACTGCTAATACATTTAATATATAAGATCTGTGGTTTCCTGTTAATATTTTATGAGGTTATTATGGCTTTATGGTTAACATTAATTTGAGATATTGCTTTAAGAGTAAAAAAGTACTTTAAAATAATTATTTCCCTGATGTTTAATTTTATATTAATCATGTTAACAAAGTTTTATGTGGGCTAGAACACAGTAACTACATATTATGCATGGAAACTATGCAGTAGCTCTAATAATAAATTCTTGTTTAATATTACGATGTTTTTAGCCACAGCCATTTAATGGTATGTAGATTTGTTTTAAATTTGATTAATCCAGTGGATCAAGCCTGTTCTTTCAGTTGCCTAAGGAAATGTGTTTTCTTTTCTCCAGTGTTATGGCAAAATTAATGTTTTAATGTAAGGAAGATTGTTCTGTCAAAAAACCATTTTAAGTCAAGTTCTTTGATTATTTTTAAAATAATAGAATTCTATATACACGTGTCTGATAAAATAGCATGACTTTCATTACACACCAACTCAGTGTTTGCATACTTAGGTTAATTACGTAAAATTATTGATTCAATTATATTATCCAGCTCTGACAAATACCAGCTTGAGGCAATTCACTGGAAGTCATGTTTAGGAGAGATTGAGGATATTGACAGCTAGACAACTATCCAATTCCTTTCAGATATCTAACAATTAGCAGGTTCAACCATCATCTGTAAGGAAACGTGTTATTTTTAATCAATGAACTTTATTTTTTTAGACCAGTTCTATGTTTACAGAAAAATTGAGTGGAAATTAGTGTTTCGTATATCTCCCTCACATCTACTGTTTCCCCTATTATTAATGTCTTGCATTAGTATTGTGCATTTGTTACAGATGACAAACCATTAATGATGCATTATTATTAACTGAAATTGGACTTGAGTTAATAGAGTTCATTCTCTGTGTTGTATAGTTATGTGGATTTTGCCAAAAACATGATGTTATGTATTCACTATTATATAGTATCATATGGAATAGTTCCACTGCTAAGCATGTATTTTAATTTAAGATAAATTTGTCATCAGCTCTTCTTGAAAGCCCATATATTAAAAAAATGATAAAACTGCTTCATGTTTTGGAAATTTAAAGTTAAAAATATTTTTCATGGCCAGATGCAGCTCACACCTGTAATCCTAGCACTTTAGGAGGATCACTTGAGGCCAGGAGTTTGAGACCAGCCTGGGGAATAGTGAGACCCCATCTTTACAAAAAAACAGAAAAATTAGCTGCACATGGTAGCATGTGCCTGTAATCCCAGCTCCTTGGGAGGCTGAAATGCGAGGATTGCTTGAGCCCAGAAGTTTGAGGTTGCAGCTATCTATGATGATGCCACTGTACTCCAGCCTTAGGTGACAGAGTGAGACCCTGTCTCAAAAAAAAATAATATGTATATATATACACATACATATATATTGTTCATTATGTTACTTAGAGTTCTTCGTCTACCATCCATAAGGAATATATTTAATAAAAACAGGTTGGTTCCAGTGAATTATATATTTCTTCTTACACAAGTCAAATGTCCATGATATTTGCTTTATTTTCATCTTCAAAGTTCAATTTTAAATCTAATTTTAATAATTAAACCATGTTCCTTTTATATCTTTTTCTCCCTTCCAAATGGTTACTGTCCATCCTCATTTTTATTTTTACCCTGAAAACCTTTTTCGAAAGACTATAAACTATAAAAAAATATAATTTATAAATTATGAATATATATTAGTGGCATTACTACGATTCTATAACATAGCAATTTTCCACTTCTTTCCCATTAATGTCTTTTCCCATTAACTTTTAAGTTTCTATTTAAAAAAATCTTCTTGAGTAAGTTCTAGTGTTTGGTCCTAGGGCAGAGGTGAATCTTGTATTTGAGAAAATATTCCTAGCTGCATCTAAGTCATAAGTGAACAAGACAACTGGCGATAATAGTTGAGCAGTGGATAATAGATGGAATTCACATTTATCCGTTGAAATGAGTAAGTTTTTAATTTGTGTGACTTGAAAATAACAAAACATGGTTAACACTGATGAAACCCATGACTGTAACCATGAGCCAGGCGGGCACTGTCCATAATTACTTCACAACCACAGGATGGAGTCAGGACTAATATTTCACTGAGGAGAACTTCTTCAGTCGACAATTGACTTATTTTTATCTAAGGTATTGATTCAACTGGTTGAATGTACAGAGAGAATTATGTAATGCAACACATTTTGCTGAGCCTAAACAATACCAAAAAAATTTTGCTTATTTTAATATTCAAGCAAATGAAAATTAGCTTTTCTTTAAAAGCCCCGAAAATGTAATAATAGATATACTAAAGCAATTCATATTGGTTATAGGTTAAGGGGTAGGGTGCTAGAAAAACTAATCAACTTTAAATGACTGACGTTTATACAATTTTCTCCAGTGTTTTCTCTAGTGTCAGACTCTGTGAGGTCAACCTCTTCTCGTTCACAGGATATGCAGTGACTCCTTGTAGAAAAAGGCTCATTTTTTTCTTCTTTGCAAGTGCATTTTTTTCAAAGGCCTCCTTCTTTCTCTCCCGAGCACTCCGACACCTGAATCCAAATAGGTAACTGAGTGCCACGTTAGCTAGCCGAACAGGCCCCCGCAGTACCAGTGAGTGTGACTCCTTCTGCCCATCACACCCTCACCCCACCTGGAGGGTCTCCAGCTACTGCCCTCTGTAGGACATTCAGGGAATTCTCTAATTTAAGAATTACCTTCTAATACATTTACTATGATACTTTCAGAGGTCTAAATTAGAATTATTCCCTTCACAAGCATTTATCAGGCCTCTTGGTTATTTCTTTAATTTTATTGTCTCTTAAAGCTTTAGGTTTCAATAACTTAAGTCCTGAATTTAATTAGATTATTTAGCGCTTTCATAAGGGAGAGAAGGCCAAAGGAGTCAAACAGCCATGGGCATAGATGAGTCTCTGAGTTTTTTTCTTATCTGTAGAACAGAAGTAACGATTCCCTCCCAAGGAGGTTGTTGTTAAAGTTAACGTAGATAACATTAACGCTGAGTGTTTTTTTTCAATGCCTCACATTACACAAATATTAATTCATTTTCTTCTACTACCAACAACCTAATACAAAGTCAAATTATTTGAAGTCCCTGGGTTATTTTTTTGTGGTTTTGTTGCTGCAATTTGCTATTGTGGGCCTTGCATACTTTTAAGTTTTTGGTCTGTTTTCTAGTTTTCTGAAAAATTGTAAGATATTAATGGCTATTTAATGATCATTTATACTTTCCCTGTCACTGTTAAGTGTCATAGGAAACAAAAGTACCAAGACTCACTCTCAAGAAGCCAAAGTTAGTTTATAGTCTGCTTAGGGAGAGAAGATTTAGTCACGTGAAATTATTAATATATTAGTGTTACTTATTATAATAATAATTATAATAAAATAGTGTTAATATGTTTCAATGAATAGGAAATGCAAAATTTAAATAAAATAAAAAATTCAGAGCAGTCCCAAATGAGGGCATTGGCTGGCGTCATGTGAAGGGCATGATGGTGAACTCTTCCCCCAGAATGATGGATTGGCTCCAGGGCTATGGGGTGGAAAATAGGTGAGTGTCCCAGACAAAGCCATGGGCCTGGGGCGTGAGCAGCAGTAAGGTGGAGGGAATGACTGTAGAATCTGTCTCACTGGGCAGAATTTGTTTTAGAAAATGATTTAAGTAAAACTGAAGAGACTGGGTGACCAAGAATTAAGAGAGCATTGTACACTAGGTTAAAGAGTTGACGGATAATATTACAGATATTAAGTGGGGAGGAGAAAATCACAGCAAAGATCTAGTCTAGCAGTGGGGGCACCATGACCAGGAGCTTGGGGGAAGACCACCCACCCAGGGGGCAGTTACAACAATCCTGGTGTGAATGGATGAGGATTAATGCTAGAATGGTAAAAGTTAACAAAACGGTATGCAAAAGATCATGTATTTTTTTTTCTGATTCATATGACATGTTTTTAAGTATCATGAATTCGTTTCGTGATATAAAAAAGGTACTTTTTGTACAAAAAGATGGCAAAAGTCTCATTTTGATTTCTCAGCTGCTTCCAGAAAACAATTTTACTTTTCGTTTTGCTGTCTTTAATAAAAGATAAGTAGTAGATGGCATTGCTCTATAGAAACAATTTCCATTTTTTTACTTTTAAACCACACGGCATTGGAAGATGGGATAATTAAATATCTTTAGGTATACTTTTACTCCAAAGACAAATATTTTGATTTAACATAATTTAGTTGGAGATACAACTTTTGTATTCATTTTGAAATGATTGAAATATGAAATATATGTCTGGCATTATATGGAAAATAACATATTCAGTAGTTAAAGTATCTTATTACTTTTATCAGGAATTTTATAGTAACTAAGGGAAATAGCATATGTGTTATTTGGCTGTGGTCCTGTGCATGTTTCAGTGAATTTTTACTAATGAAAGCAAAAGAACCGTCACAAGTTCATAGGGTAGGGAGGTTTCATAAAACTTGACTTAGATCCTTGACAAATGCAAAAGGTGTATATGATTATATTTTGTAATATGTACCTAGTAATTGTATTCCAAAGAATATCCTATGTAATTATGGTTAGGATGTAGCATCAGATATTTACAGAAATAAAAAGTTGGTTTTTATTTGATCCCTTTGCTGTTTCCATAGAATTTTCTTCAAAAAAGAACGATTAAGGCCTTCAATGGAAATAATGTTCCTCAGAGAATATTTTTATTTTTGTTATTTTATGTGTTGAATATGTCTAGTTCCACATAAGTACATGGTTTAACTTTCATTTTATTATCTGTTGAGAAATAAGCTACACAGCATTTAGGAAAGCATTAATTTTTTTAAAATTTGAAGTCATTGCATGTAAGATAGAGATAAGACACTTTGATTCTCCTTCTCTTAAGCCATAGATTTTTTTAATTTAAAATTTAATTTGAAATACATTTTTATTTTCATTTGTTTGAAAATGTATAAAGTTGTTAATTGCTTAATAGAGGGAGGGATAGAAATTGCCAATTATTTACCTTTTAATTAATGTAAGGTCTTACAATTCCAGAGCATAGTTAGCATTCAACATTAGCAATTACATTGCTTTCTTCCTTTAAGCATTTATTCAAAAAATTATATATTAAGACCCTGTATCAGGAAATGCGTGCAAGGTATACAAGATAAGTAAGAATACTTGTCCCGGAGTACCTCATCCAGTGACTCTCAGGCATGGATAAGAAACTGAGGTAGTACAGCTCACATTGCTACTCAAAGACTGGGAACAATGGGTTTGTTCTACCTTCAGTGACTTTGGAGCTGGGACTGAGACATTTGTAAGGGAATGGGAAGCAGTATCAGTGAAAGGTGTCAGAGTGAAACACACCCAAAGTCCCAGCGTCCAGGGCAGAGTGAAACGCAGGGGAAGCTGTGAAACCAGGAGTTGCTGAGGCATCACTTAGAACTACCCTCTGGCATTCTATAGAATGAAAATGCCTGCGATAATATGAAAATAAAACGTCTGTGTTTCACGCTACTGCATTTTATCCTTGCACCTAAGCAGGATATAGGTTTAGATGTTAATTGTTTTTGCCTTTGTATTCTAATTACATGGATACCTTTATTATCTTTTACAGTGAAGTTTAGCAACTGCAATGGAAAAAGAAAAGTCCAGTATGAAAGCAGTGAACCAGCAGATTTTAAGGTGGATGAAGACGGCATGGTGTATGCCGTGAGAAGCTTTCCACTCTCTTCTGAGCATTCCAAGTTCCTCATATACGCCCAAGACAAAGAGACCCAGGAAAAGTGGCAAGTGGCTGTAAAATTGAGCCTCAAGCCAACCTTAACAGAGGAATCAGTGAAGGTATAGTATCCAAATATGGCTTCGGGGCTGTTGCTTAACAATCAGATTTATACAGCGTCAACTTAATATATACTTTGCTTCACATCACATTAATGGATGGCCAATATTTGAATTTTTAGCACCTCCAGTCATGTAACAGTATTTTTTTGTGTTTTTTATCTAAGATACTTAAACTAAATATATTTTAAGCAACCAGAAACTGTATTTGAAAGGTTTTTGTACTTCCAGATTTATAACTTAATCTAAATTAGAAGTAGTTGTTTGTTTTAAATTTCTTAGAAGCTTTGCAAGCTGTTAAATATAACCATAAAATAAACAATTCTTTTCAAGATGTCATCGGTCAAATTTATTAGATGAGAAGAACAGACTTACAGTAGTAACTGAAAAGCATTTCTGGCAATGAGTATTGAGTTTTTGTCTTTTCCCTTAATAATCAAATTGGGGGGCATGAATTATTTATACCACCAATACAACTTTTAGGAATGATACACTCCCTCTGGTGGAAGCTACAATGAGCCAAGATAAAATAAATGAGGTATATTTCCAACAGAGTACCATTCAATTCCATTCAACAAACATTTATTGAGCACTTACTTTGTATAAGTCACTATGTTAGGAATTTTAAAGAAAATATAACTTTTTCAGTAAAAGTATGATAACATTATTTTCTGAATAGTCTAATTCTTTGAGTTAATTCAAAACAAATATATGGGGACACACCCATATATTTTTAAGTCCATAATTTTATGAACTATGACTATTACATTTTGTTTATTTTTTGTACTGTGAGAGATAGAAAGACATGTATTCATTTCTTGTATTTAATTGTAAGTGTGATACACACACTCCAAATCAAATATGAATGAATATATCTGAGGAAAATATATAATTTCTCTCATATTCCAGTTTGGGGGTTTTGTTATGTGAAATTTGTTAATCTACTAACCGTTAAGGGTAGCCATGTCATTTGGATAATATAATGTGAGAAACTGGTAACTAATGGAGTGAAAAGATGCTTTTGTTGTTGACTCACTGTGTTCCAGCAAACGAGCTTGGATATTTGCACTGAAGCAGCAAGGGCTAATGGCTAAAA
Organism: Indri indri; assembly: GCA_004363605.1. NCBI lineage: Eukaryota > Metazoa > Chordata > Mammalia > Primates > Indriidae > Indri > Indri indri. Next base: position 17,904 of record RJWJ010003131.1, on the reverse strand, counting down.
TGTCTACAGATAGATGGAGAAACAGAAGAAAGTGTTGACACCCAGCAGAGATTAATACCTAATGTGCAAAGTGGGTCATCTGTAGCATCCATCATGGCTTGACATAGGTTTAGAATAATTACAGCATTAATTCTGTGGGATTTAATAGGCTCATAAATATTTGAGACATTCCTTAGCAGTATGTATTAAACTCTTGGAATTCAAATTATATTTTAGCACATCAAGATCTAAATTTAATGTACAGTAGCTCATTACCTGAACTGTGGTTTTAAACTAATGAGAAATGTATAAAAGGGTACTATTAAATTTTGCTCAGCATTAACTACTATCTAAGGAGGTTTACAGAAACTGCAAATAGTTTATGCAGTTGAGCTATATAATAAATTGTTTACAATGTACTTTTTCAATGCACAGTATTACCCCAGCATTTTATGGTGTTTTCTATTATTTTAATAAGGGGCAAGGAAAGATCCTCTGGACTCATACTTTTTTCATAATAAACTGTGATTCCTGCGTTTTCAGGTATTCATTAATATTGATGTACTTTCAGAAAACGTTTTTCCTAGTATTCAGGAGTGTCTTGTGTGTTTTAATGCTAAGGAATCACCAGAAGTTGAAGAAATAGTATTTCCCAGGCAAGTGGCAAAGCACAATGGCTACCTACAGAGACAGAAGAGAGACTGGGTCATCCCTCCAATCAACTTGCCAGAAAACTCCAGAGGCCCTTTCCCTCAAGAGCTCGTCAGGGTAGGGTGACACAATTTTAACTGTTTCCATGGCATGTGGCAAATGTATGTTAGAAATGGTTTTTTTCTGTCTTTTTACAAGTAGAGTTTATGACATACATGTACTAAAAAAATTCTGTATAGGTAGAATTTCTACCGTGTTATAGAAAGCCTCTTATCATTCTCCTTCGTTATCTCTTGGAGGAATTATAAGTAGAGCTCTCTGTAGGTCTTGGGCACTGTGGATGGTAAAACTTGTTCAGTTTGTGAACACACAAGCCCTGACACCAAGGTACATTCCTATCCATACCATTCCCATGCTCACGACACACATGCACCTAAGCTTCCCTGTCTGAAAGCTGGGCTGTTCGTGATGATCTTTGCCCTCTACAGACAGCTTTGGGGCCAAAGGAAAAATAAAGGGCAATTATTGTTAAAAATGCCAACACCAGGTGCATCTGAAAGTTTTTTAAGGAAAAAAAATGACCTCTGATACTATTAACAGAATTCCTAGGGCAGTGCAAAACCATAGGTTTTCAGATCTGAGAAGTAAGTTTTTTGCTTCTCACATATGTACCATCAAATACAGAAAAAAATTACAGATACTTTTTGCATGTGTAGTAAAATTAGCAACCCATTATTTATTACAAAAGGACAATAAGATGAAGTTTTTGGATTCCCATTTATTAAAATATAAATGTTTCTTTATATGTTTATTTTATCATTCCATCACATACTGAAAGCTGTTTTTTTATAAGCCACTTATTTCTGTTGTATATTCTGTCTTAATGCACATTATAATTCAGTTTAACAATGAACATAACCCCCAAATAAAGGTGCTTTCTCAATGGAGTGTGGGGAAAAAAGAGAATTTATGCCTTAACTTAAAAAAACACAACTAGACTCTATTAAAGAATTACATATAAATACCTAATAAATAAAGGCCTCTTATTGTTATCTCCAAGCAGTATTGCTCGGTCCACACCATCTCTGTGCCTGCCTGCATTCTTCCCCTTCCGTAGCCTGTTCTGCCTCCTGTGACTGCTTGTACACAGACTTAATTTTCCTGAGAGTAGTTGTATTTGGAAAAGGCAGTGAGCCTATAATGGATATGATGTTTGACAGCACAAAAATATTATTTAAAATCCTCTCTTGTATGCTTTATTATTAATGAAGAATTTTAGTATTAGGTGTCACCTTAAAATGAGATGGAAAGCTTTGGTCGTAATGAATAGCGTTAGCACAATGCAAGTACAGAAATCTGACATCCAGGCTCAATCATAATATTAGAGTTCCATTAGAGGATATTTCACACTACGGTTAGACAATGATTTCTTGTTGTAACTGATGCAAAAAGGTAAACGTTTATTTTAATTAAATTGGATACCTGGTACTATGTTAAATAGCCTAACCTAGAAACTCCCAGGGTAGAATTTGATCGTTTAAACACTAACACTCCTAAACTGTGACTTTTTGCACTGCGCCTAGTGAGTATTCCTTTAGATGTTAATGTCGCCCCCAGTCTTTCTGGTATCGGATGACATCTCTTTTGAAGCCTGTCTCCAAGAAGCAGAGGAAGAGCAGGTGCTGGGAGAGTGTGAGTGGTTTTCTGGGAAGAGGTGGTGTAAGTCTGTAGCTGAAAAAGGGCATGAAGTGTGGCGTGCCCCGTCTCTGATAATGAGCTCATTTAGTCTCTCGCTTAATGTGATTGTTTTCTTGATCCTCAGATCAGGTCTGATAGAGATAAAAACCTTTCACTGCGGTACAGCGTGACTGGGCCAGGAGCTGACCAGCCTCCAACTGGTATCTTCATTATCAACCCCATCTCAGGTCAGCTGTCCGTGACAAAGCCCCTGGACCGCGAGCTGATAGCCCGGTTTCATGTAAGATTCCAACCAGCTGAGAATCTCTGTTTTAATACTCTGCTAATCCTGAATGTCTGCAGTGTTTGCCATTGCCTCTTCTATAAGTCTGAAAGCCTTAATACTGAGAGTTTTAAGAAATGCGTTTGGATGTAGCCTTTTTGGTTTATTTGAATAATTTTATTGTTTTTATAGAATTGATGAATGCTCTTGGTAAAAAAAAACAAATGGTGCCAAGAATGAACAAAGAAGAAAGTGAAATTGCCTAAAATCTCATTACCCTTTACATATTGATACTCGCCTTAAGTATGTGGCTAAGAACACCTTTTTATGAATGGGGTCACTGTTGTGTGTTAAATATTTAGAGATCACAACATTGTTAATGGATGCATAGTATTCCAACCAAAGTGAATTCCCTATTCCTATGTTATGTTGAATTTTCTTTTGGGTTGTTTATGTTTTTCTCTTGTTGTTAAGAACCATTTATCTATGACGATGTTAATACAGTTTGTCTGGTATTATTTTCTTCTGTTGTTGTTTATAATTTTTTGCATAGTACAACATAGTTTTTGCACTGAATAATTCATTTGTTTAAATTCATGCATTCTGTCTTTCCAGAGATGTTGATAAAAGCCTTCCCTACTCCAAGACCTCAATCTCCCCAAGTTTATCTTTTGTATTTACTTTTTATATTTAAATTTTTTAATCTCTGTGGAGTTATTTTATTATTTTTAATTTTTATTTAATTTTATTTTTATTTATTTATTTTTTTGAGACAAGAATCTTACTCCATTGCCTGGGCTACAGTGCAGTGGCATCATAGCTCACTGCTACCTCAAACTCTTGGGCTCAAGCAATTCTCCTGCCTAAGCCTCCTGAGTAGCTGGGCCTACAACCATGCACCACCATGCCCGGCTAATTTTTCTATTTTTGATAGAGATGGGGTCTTGCTATGTAACTCAGGCTAGTCTCAAACTCCTGGCTTGAAGCAATCCTTCATCAGCCTTCCAGAGTGCCAGGATTACAGGTGTGAGCCACTGCGCCCAAGTTAGTTATTTTAATAAAAGGAGAAATGGATATAGACTCAATTTGTTCTTCCTTTTTGGCTAGCCTGTTGTCCCAGCAGCAGGTATTGAGTTAGTTGCCCCATTGATTTATCATGGACACTTAGTCATCAAAACTTTTATCCCACATGCACTTGTGTTTGTCTCTAGAGTCTTATTTTTCCCATTGATAGATTTGTTGAAGTCTTGCACTCTTGCAAGCTTTTAAAATTACTGAATTTTTTAACTATAATAGATTCTCCTACACCTAAACAGATGAATAAGCATATGAGAAATTTAAAATGTTTTAAGCACTGAGTATTATTGAATACTCCCTCCTCTCAAAGACTTTTGATTGTTTCATCAGCCCATTCTTTTAAAATCCTTGAAGGAACAGGTTATTTGAATGCTTTTTATATTGTTCTAAATCACAAAGAAAGAAGTAAATCTTCCAAACCTTTTACATAGACAACATAGCGTTAATAGGGAAAGTTGATAAAGGTAGCCTACAATAGACCAAGCTTTATTTAGACTACTTTCTAATTTATGAATGTAAATAATATTAATACAAAAAAAAACTTCAATATCTCTTCCTGTATGAGTTCTTACTATCTGAACTCCTGTGGTTAAAACTCTGCAAATAAATATATTCAGGTCAATTTTTGGGTAAACTATTGCTCTCTAAATGCTTGCTTACTTGCACATTAAAGGTGCAATATCCATAACAAAATAGAATTAATTGCAGAATTGCAAGTATTAAAGTTCAGTATTTGGATTCAGTATTTTGTATAATTATAAGTATAATCAAGGTTCAGGATTAAGAATCTATTAATGTACTATAAAGTATTAAATGAATCAAGGAGGAAAAGATTATCTCTATAGGTGTTGAAAGGCAATAACATTGTTTCATAGGTTTAATGACCTCGAAATAAAAAAAAAAAAAGATATGTTGAAGCTTCTTCAACTTGATAGAGCATATCCAACAGAAACCAACAGCCAGCATCAGACTGGGGAAAACTACAGAAGCACTCCATTTAAAAATATACAATCCAATAGAACACTACACAGACACTGAAAAGAATGAAATGGATCTCTATGTGCTACATGAAAACATTTTAAAGATACTGTGCCAAGAGTAGATGAGTGATTATATTTATTTAAGAAGGAAAATAAGATAAAATTCCTAAAAGAATATCTATAAAACTGAGAACTGGGGCTGGGGAGAGGAACAGCTATCTTATATATATGCATGTATTTTCAATGTTTATGAGTAACTTTTATGATTAAGAAAAAAAAAATTGAGTCAAAATTTTCTATGTGCATTTAACTCTTTCTAGTTTTTTTTCTGTTCTCTTGATCTCTATGACTACTCTATGTTAGTCTAATATTTTTAATTACCCTGACTCTGTCTTCTCTGCTAGTTTAGCAAAAGGATTTTGGAATTGGACAGAACTGGTTTGGGATCTCAGTTCTGTCAGCAGAACACAGTGACCTTCATAAGTGTCCTATCCCTTCTGAAGCTCAATTTCCTCATCTTCAGTTGCTGACAGTTTCTGCCCCGCTCTTGTATGTGGATTAAATGAGTTAAAATCCATTGTGCTCTGAGCATAATGCCTTGTATGTAGTAAATGGTGGCTTCTTGCTCCTATACCTACCCTGGTTACATGGACTTAGGCTAACTTAAATTTGGATGGGAAGAACAGCTTTTGTTTTTCAGCTGTTATTAAGTTTATTCTTGCTATTTTAATAGCACTCTGTTTATGTATATTATCTTCCCACAGACAAAAATCTCTTAAATAGTTTTATGTTCTAATCACTTTTGCAGCTGAGGGCACATGCAGTAGATATTAATGGAAATCAAGTGGAGAACCCCATTGACATTGTCATCAACGTTATTGATATGAATGACAACAGACCTGAGTTCTTACACCAGGTTTGGAACGGCACAGTTCCTGAGGGATCAAAGCCTGGTAAGTTTGAAGATAATAATTTGGAGATGACTTGAGGAAGTGTAGTATAACTGGCACTATTAGATAAGCCAGAAAAGAAGAAATCATATGAGTCATTTCATGTCATTTTCCTTGATTCATAATGCTTTTGGGGAAAAAGGAAGATAACTTAGGGAAAAACTGATTGAAATCAGAAAAACAGAAAAATATACTTCTTCCTTCCCACAATGATTTTTCCCACCTTTGAAAAAAAATATGCACTACCGTATTTGATTCTACCCTATAGAATCTGTAGGATTCTTTGATTCTGCTTTAGTTGATACAGTCAGTGCAGCTTGAGAGGGAGCCCCAGGAGACTGGAGGCTTTCTGTTTATAAAGTACAGATTTGATCATAGGAGACACAGCAGCCATTAAACAATATTGGAAATCCTTAAGGATACCTGGTGTTCCTGGGACCAGGTGGTGGAGTAAAACCCAAAGCAAGGAAGGGGCTGGGTGACAGCTGTGGTTGCTGCCCTCTAGCCATGCAGGACAGTTACTTGTAGGGTGGTTCTTTTGTTCCCTGCAGCCCTCTCTCTTCAGCCAGCATAACGGAAAGTACCCTGGCCTGGAAACAGCACTTACCCAAAGTCTTCCACCATTGTAAAGTGGTATTTGACCAAGGTCCTGGGTTCTTGCTGAAAACGCTGTAGACTTCAGTCCGAGTAGAATGGCCAGATCGGAAAGGCCTGTTTAGTTTGAAAAACTAGTGGACAAGACAGTTGGTTTAGAGACGGTAAAAGTAAATGTTTGACCAACCTTCCTGTGATGACTTGGTATTTTAGAGAGATTTGGTTAGCTAATTTTTTTTTTTTTTGTATTTAAAAAAGCCTCAACATTTAAAATTGTACTACATAATACTTTTGTCATTTATATGAGTTTACATAGCTCCCTTATGCGTTCATCGACTTACAGCTATAACAAACTGTGCCTTAAATGCATACGTTTTTTTGGTCCAAGCACACTTTTCTGCATCTTCAGAAAAGACACAGCTCTGGGATGAGGGGCAGCTGGGGGGAGGGCAGGGGCTGTGCAGGAAGTTTAGCCCTCCCCGGCTCCTTCCTTTCGGAGACCCGTTTTCAGAGTGGCTTTCATCAGTGTTTCAAAACACGGTAAAATTGAAGCAAGTTAAACACATCCTTACTAAAACACAAGTCTCACACAAATATTCCAGAGATAAATAAACATTGGGCTTTTTTGGCTGTGAAGAAGTTTTTTTGTTTTGTTTTTTTAATCATTTCTTTTCTTTTTTTCTCTATTACTTCAAACTTTATAAAAATACTGCTTCACAAAAGCTGTTAAAAATAAATGATTAAAGCTATATTTATTATACATTTGACCATGAATTTCCACATAAGCCCCCCATAAACAAAAGACTCATTCCCTGGTCAGATGGATCTGTTAAAAAAATAAATAAATAAAGACAGGCTCTCAGTGATCATTGGAAGTAAAGACATTACTTGAGTGTATTTCCTGTGATTCTTCTGTAAGTTTGAAAATAAGGTTCTAGGCGAAGTTTGATAATGTGATGAATCCAGTTAAACTGTGTTGTGATCAGTATTTTGGCTCAAGGTTCTGAAACATAATTTTTGTTTTAACTGTACATTCACTCATTCAACAAATGTTTATGAAGCATGGGCTGTGTGTTAGGCCCTGCTCTGGCACTGTGGGTACGGTAGTGGTGAGCTAGTTCCTGCCTTGTTGGAGCTTAAATTCTAGTAGGAGGAGGAAATAAAAAAAAAATAAAATAAATAAAAAAATTTAAAAAACAACCAAATACACAAAGAAAGTTTTGAAAAATAAGGATGTTGGGATGGCACATAATCAAAAATGGTGAATTGTTTAGACAGACAACTTCTAAAAAGAGATTCGAATATTTTGACAAAGCCATGCTTACTTCTCAGCCCCAACATGTAGAGAGAACAGCCGATGTGCCTCAGAGGCTCTAAAGCAGAGCTTAGAAAGCACTCGAGAGGAAGACTGGAGTAGAACATTTTGCAAATCAGTTCTTGAAAGGATCCCATAGAAGAAGCCATCCTAAATAGCAACTATTTCTCACTCTACTTCTAAATTGCAGTTCGGCTAGCTAGTTTGAACTAATTTGATCCTAATGCTTTCTAGATTTCTTTTCCAAAATATCTAATAAATGGAAGTCCCTACGTTGGTTACAGTGTTCTTTTAATCTCTGAGGAAATAATGAACCACAATGCCAAATATCTATTCAATGTACCAAAACAGTAATGCATGAAGTGGCTTCTTATGACCTGAGGAAATGGAGTACGCCTCGTTACGCACACAGCCTACTTTCAGAAAGGGACTGAGGCACTAGGGAGAATCACACTCAGCATGTCATTTTCGATGTTATCGCATAGCGGAAGGAAATATGACAGAGGGAAGGAATCAGCAGCCATTAAATATGTTTCTAAGGGTATCCATATTACCTATTATTTGCATTTTATATAAATTAAGGTCTGACATGAACCTTTTTGGAATGATAAAGCGAATTTGTCTTCTAAGTTATGGAAAAATGGAGTCTTCATACATATGTATATTGTATTATATTCCTTTCAAGTATCTCTAGACCATGTTTTATATTTTTTGAAGTGAGTACTGTTCTTATCAGTAGGGTTTTTAATCAAGTCTAAATGATTTAAAATGTTCATTTAGAAAAATGCAAATAAGACAGACCATAACAGTAAGTACACTTGCTTTTTAGGGGACCCCGAAATGAAGGGTAATCATGCATTTTCCATGTACACTGTCTCTAGGAACCTATGTGATGACCGTAACTGCAATTGATGCTGACGATCCAAATGCCCTCAATGGGATGTTGAGGTACAGAATTCTGTCTCAGGCTCCAAGCACCCCTTCACCTAACATGTTTACAATCAACAATGAGACAGGGGATATCATCACAGTGGCAGCTGGACTTGATCGAGAAGTAAGCCAACCAAAAACTGTATTTGAATTTCTTTTTATTGTTAAAGGTGCACGGTATCTCATACACTTTATCTCCAGGTAATAATATGTACAGAATATTATTCAAATGCTAATAATTTTCATTAAGAAATCTATGGTATGATTTTCTACAGAACTTCAGGCTGGTTAAATAATTTATGTATACCGATCATTCATTGCTAGCCTGTGTCATATTTAATGTGATAATTGACTAAGTTAAACCAATACTCTCTGGCATCTAACTTAGAAAATGCTTAACATTGCCTCGGTTTTCCCTCATTGTCAAAGGTTTTTGTGTGGAATTAATTAAAAATCATGGCAAAATGACGTGCGCGTGAACTTGGGGTAATTTTTAACACTTGTATTTTTAGGAGGCTGCAAATAACATGGGTGAGATTAGGGGTTTTTGTAGCCCCTGTGGATAGGCTGATATAGTACACAGTAGATCATGTCTTTTATTAGAACTAGTCCCTTAACTAAGATTAATTTACTTAGATTTCAACAGTAGTAACTATGTTAACTCTGCTGACAAGCATTTTAAAATGCAGAGAAACACACTTCTGATATAATACTTTCTTGAAAAGGCATAAAACGTTGAAGGCATTGAAAGACTATGTAGTGTCACAGTCTGAGAGGGGATGGGTAGCTGGTTCGTCTCAATGTGGCAGTGCTCAACTCACTGAGCTTCTGTGTACCTCTGTGTTATGGTTCATGTGAGCTCTTCTGCCAAGAATGCTTTGCACCTCTTTTTTTTGATCTTGGACCTTCCATTTTTTCAGGTTCTGATTTAACCTCTGTTTATATCCTTTCCTGAAAAGTCCAGTCCTAATGAAGCTTTTACATCCTTTCTCTATTCTTTCCTGACCATTTTCTTATAGATTGTCAAGGTCATTATTTTGACCACCATAATCATTGTTTGAGTGAATTATCAAAGTGCCAACTCACAGAGATTTGTGCATTGTACATTTCTGGCTGAGCCAGCTTTTACTGTAATGAGACTTCTGATTATATATGTCAAAAGGAAACATTATACCCACTGCAATAAAATATTATTGACAAGGATTTTAGGAGTTGGTTTTTTTCGACACTTTATTTGTCATAGTGGCATTCACTTGAATTGAATCGAAGAAAACAGTACTATTGCAATTAATTATATACACAAGATAGTGTTAGAAGCACTACAGTAAAGTAATATGAGCTAATCAAGATGACTTTATTCTGAGCTGAAAGCCTTACTTAGGCGTTAGATGTATGCCCACGACATTAAACCTATTAACTTCCAGGTGTCAGCGATTCTTTTTTAGGAATGTTTTGCATCAGAGATTGTCGAAATGTGTTTAGTTTTTGCAGTAATACTTTTAGTTTAGTGATATTTGGAACATGTATGTCTTTTCACCTCTTCATTACTGTATGAAATGCTATTTTATATGCCAGTAAACTCAGCGTGAATGCCATAATTTATTTGAGACTACGGGGTAATTTTCAGTATTCTCTCTTGAGTGCCAGGTTGCTCACATACCAAGTAGATTTAGCTCATTTCATAATCCTAATATTTCTCTTTCATTCACACTGTCATTGTGAGATACAAAAATTGGGCTTCATCCTGTTTTTATACAGTAATACTCTTGTCACATTTAGACTGGCTGTTTTATGGCAAGAAAGAGACAGGGAAAATTAATGATAGTTTTTACTAAAGCAGACCAACCGTGTTTAAAAATCAAAGAGACCGTATTTAGTATAAAGGATGAAAGACTGCAATGAGGCCATGGTTGTGGTTAACTTTATCTTCCAGTGGTTGGAGACGCTATTCACTACCCCTTGATGAAACTAACACAGAAATGGATTTGAAACTAAAGAATTATGGGTTAGATACAGTATGAGAAATAGCTTCTTGACAGTGGAATTATTAAACACAACAATGAATTACTAGGGAAATTATGGAAAACCTTCCTTTTCTAAAAGTCATTTAACGTACAAAAAATGTATCTATCTCAGACAGTTTATGGTAATTCTTCCTGAGGCCGGGGATAAATTACTTTGACTTTTTCAGGCCTCTTGCAGGCTTGAAATTCTTTTATTTCTATTAGAATTCACAGTTTCCTTTCTGTCAAAAGTAATTTTAGTCATCGTTCTCCCAGGATGTATGACACCTTTAAGTGATTGAGAACTCCTAATCATCAAAGTGCTTACTGAGATTCAGCTTTTTATTTTTCTTTAATCTGCAAGTTTTAAAAAATATCAATTCTTCAGATTCTCCAGGCCTAAATCTGTATCCACCACGTTATCCAGTCTTCGATTTTTTTTATCTCCGTCTTACTTCTTGTCACATGACTTGGCGGTGGCTATTCCTGGCGTTTTCTTCTTTCTTTTCAGCCTTTTCCCTTCCTGTCCATCTGCCCTTTTCGCTCAGGACTGCTGCTGAGTCACGCCTGCTTCCCCGGGTTTGAGTTCTGGCTCTCCCTGTTACGTGCCATTTGACCTTCAGTGCATTAATCTGAAACCTCAGCTCCCGAATCTGTAAATGGGGATACTAATAGTGTAATACCTACCTTGGGGGATGATGACAATGAACGTGATGCCACGATGCATAAAGCATTCTGCATGGTACCCAGTGAATAGGAGCTATCATTTCCCCCATTGCCATCACAAATGGCAGCATCAGCATGTCCTGATTGAACACTATCGCTTTATTTCTCTTCGTAAGAAGAAAGAATTCTTCTTCCTGTTTTTCAAGCTTAATTTTCCTTTGGTTCGTGCCTTCAACCCTTAGTTCTGTTATGAAGGAGTATCTCCTGTTTTCTGTTATCTCCAGTCTCCCCTTCTCCGTAGGTTCCTTCGTAATCTACAAAACACTGAGTCTTCCCTGTGGTAAAATGGCTCACTGTGCCCCATAGGATGAAGTCAGAGCTCTTTAATGTGGCATTCCAGACCCTCTATGATCTTGGCCTCCAAGCCTTCTCTAGCCAAACCCTCCAGAATTCCTTGCCTCCCACTTACAGCCAAATGACACCCAACCACCCGTAGCACCACATGCAATTCCTTGTACAAATAGACGTTTTCTATTCTTCTGTTCCTGTTTCCTCTGCCTAAATATTCCTTTCCCCTCTCTATCTAATAAGCTAATCCTCGCCCTTTGAGAGCCAGTTCTCAGCCCTTTCTCTGGGCATGCACACTAGTCTCTGCCTGTCTCTCTCTGCATACAAAGACAACATTACATAGAAATTATGGCTGGTTTCCTAGTCTCGACACGTCCAGTGGGGCAGATGTCCCTTATCTTTTTACCCAGAACATGAACCGTGAAGAAATGTTCAAGTTATTAGACTTTTTCCTGCAGTTCAGCATCAGACTTCTCCAAAGGGCAGCCCAGACTCACTGCTCAGCTCCCACCCCCTCATCGTCTGTTTGAAATCTGGCTTCCTGCCTGCTTCCTCCACTCAAGATGTGCACATGCCGCACGTACACTGCATTCTGACTTTCTTAGAGGGCACTGATATAGTGGAATGATTAATGATGCAGACTCTCAACTCAGAGAAACCTGGGTTCAAGCCTTGTCTCTGCCACTCATGGCTGGGTGTCCAAGGCAAGTTTCCTTACCTTCCTAAGCTTCAGTTTCCTCGTCTATAAAATGGTGATTAAAAACACCCTCTTTATAGGATTATTGTGAGAATTAAATCAGATAATGTATAGTATTTAGCACTCTGCCTGGTGCATAACGCTCTATCTCAAAAAAAGTTATTGTTTTTTATTATCAAGACCCTTAGAACAGCATTGTCATACAATAAGCATGCAAAAAAATTCTAGATTGCAAATTTACAAGGTAGGTAGTACTTTCAGCCCTATTTCACAGATGAGGGAACTGGGGCTTAGCAGTTAAGAATTTGAACAGTGTCACAAACCTGTGATTCCCTACTATGATCTGGTGACGTTATTACTCAACCATCCATCCCCTAACCCAGTCTATCCAAAAGCAAGTCTGTGATCTGCCAAAATCTGTGATTTATGATGAATTTCCTATTTCATGTGATCAATACCTTCCCCCATCTCCCAAGGTTATGGACTAATTGCTTTTACCATGCACTGCTATCCATCCACCCCCAATTTGTTTAGTCATCAAGTTCTTCTCTGTTTACCCCCAAAATATCTCTTGAATTTATTCCACCCCCCAGGCTTAGCGGGCTAGTTGCAACACCCCTGTCAAAGCTTCCTTGCATCTCTGCTTTTTCCCCTTACTACAGTTGCATGGTACATTTGGGCCTGTGGTCCACTACTCTCTGGTCCTTCACATAATGAAAGCAAGGCTGTATCTGGATTTGTTCACTGTTTTGTCCAAGTAAATACGACACTGCCTGGCATCCAGTAGACATTCAGTAAACTTTTAACAAATGAATGACTGAATGTTGTCCACTCCTCATTTACTGGTATCATTCTAGTCCATCGTTTCAGAAGTGTGCTACATGACATGTATAATGATTTTAATTAGTACATTCAGAGAAGTCTCTAGGACAGCAAGAGAGCACAGCCTTTTAGATGCTACTCCATCAAGTAGAGACTGACAGAGTCCAAGAATTGTATGTTGTTTATTTCTTACAGTTATATTTATGGAAAGTGATGCTAGTACCATTTGTGGCACTTTTACAATAAATTCATTTAAGCTTTACAAAACGGAGTTAATGTCAAGATAAATAGGAAGTGACTCATGGTATAGAAATACGAGAATATGGCAGAATTGGGAAGATTATGTGTGAATCACTGCAGTTTAGGAAATAGCGAGTTAGTTTATGCTCCCAGCATATGTTTTAATAAGTAAATTATAGCTACCCATGAAATTACAATTTGTTTTTCCTTAACCTGAGATGATTTTTATAAGGCAATGCAAGGCCCAAGGTTTCTCATCCATTCATCTCTACAGCCACAAAGTCAAAAGTATTTACTGCTTGATTACTCTGTGTCAGGCACCATAGCAGCAACACAAATGTGAACAAAGGGCTGTGGGGATGGTTGTGTGTGTGCGTGTGTGTGTGTGCGCGCGCACATCCACCTGTGGAATGGAGCAAGGACAGACATACAACTGATACCAGCCATATAAACTATAAACAGTGGCAGGGGTGTGTTGTGAGGGCACAGTCCTGAGGACAGCAGCTCTGCCTCTAGGATTTTCAGAAGTCATCTCTGAGTGACTTTAAGCTGCCTGTTGGCTAGGTTCAGATTGAAGAGAAGGGTATTCTAGGCAAGGCTTTCTCAACCATGATGCTCTTAACATTTTGGGTTGGGTAATTCTTTGTTGTGGGGGCCTGTCCTGTGCATCACAGGACATTTAGCAGCATCCCTGGCCTCTACCCATTAGATGTAGGTAGCACTCCTAGTTGTGATGACCAAAAATGTCCTATGGTGGGGCAAAATCACCCCAGTTGAGAACCACTGGTCTAGGAGAGGGAAATGCCACATGAAATGACGTAGGGTCATGACAGGACATTTGAAGATAAATGCAAAAACCTCCAGGGGCAGCATAAGGCAGCAGTCCCCAACCTTCTTGGCACCAGGGACGGGTTTCATGGAAGACAGTTTCTCCACCGGGGTGGGGAGGCAGAGCTCAGGCGGTGATGAGAGCCATGGGGAACGGCTGTAAATCGGCTGTGAATACAGGTGAAGCTGTGCTCACTCACCTCCTGCTGTGCGCCCCACCCCCACCCATTCCTAAATTTCATGGAAGACAATTTTAGACAATTTTTCTATGGACAGGAGGAGGGAGGGTCAGTGGAGCTCTGCGGCCCAGTCCCTAACAGGCCACGGACCAATCTCGTCTGCAGCCCGGTGGTTGGGGACCTCAGGCATAAGGGAAGGAGAAGGGATACCTTTAGTGAAATAGGCGAGTTTACCTATTTAGAGAGGAAATGGTGAGGAAAGGATTGACAGCAAGCATATGAGTTGAGATTTGATCCCATCTAGAACAGGAAATGTGGAGACATTTTTAAGCAGAATTTCCTTAATCAGCTGAGGTTATTGTGAGGGTGACAAGTCAAACTCTTACGGAATCTAAATGTCAGTCGTTCGGAACCAGATGCCCAATGACTAAATGATGCAAGAAGCTCTAAATAATTCGGTTGTTGAAAACATAAGCTGTCAAGGCTTCCTTACTAAATGTAATATGAAAATGGAGATCATATTATTTACCAAGTGGATTTTTTTTTTACTTGAAGAGACATCATATTTTAGAAATAACAAATGTTCTTTTGTAACCTAAAGATTTCAAGACTAGCTTGAAGCAATTGGAAAATTTCGAGTATTAGCTACTGATCCCAATATGCAGCTTAGTGGAAAATTGTATATCTTATGCCTATATAAATTTTAAAGATTTTTGTAGAATAAATATTAAGAAAGAACTGTACCTTCGTATAATATCTATGGGTTTTTGTTTACCTTCTTAAAAAAATAAACTCCAATTTTTTTCTTTTCTTTTTTTTTTTTTTGAGAATGTTCATCTGTTTCTGCAAGTAGCAGCTAACAAAAGTGGCATTTCAAAAGTCATAATGAATTTTTATTTTCTTGGGTTTCAGATGGGAAGCTGGACTGAATGCTCTGCAAAATTCTCTCACTAAAGTGACACTCTTAATTGGGGAAGGAAGCCATTGAGAAGTGTTGTAGCCTACGCTAGCATTTTAGTGAAAAATTATTAAATAAAATGAATCAACCAGCACTATTTCTTTGTAGTTCCTTTTTTATTCAAAAAAAGTTGGCATTTTCTCTTTGAAGAAGATGAAAAATAGCTAAGATAAATAACTGCTAGAGATTGGCAGCTGGGTGGACAGGGACTTAAAGCCTACTGTGGGAGGTGTGGCTTTCCCTCCTACTCCTTTCTTTCCTGGGCCCCTCCCTCTGACAACCAAATCAAAAGCTACAATTTGTGTCTGTTCCGTCCAAGCTCCAGAAATCCCTTAAGAATGGCTATTCATAATGTTAGCTATATTTAGAATCAGGGAAAACCACACTTCACAGTGACAGTTTATTTTTGTATGAAGAAGTGGATTTTGTTGTTCAGAATGTTTTAACATTTATGAAAATGATCTATAGTTCTTTTATCTGTGCCAATTTCCGCAGAGATTCCAAATGATTTTAGAGATTGTTTTTAGCTAGGTTTTCCTGATATAAAACTTTGTCAGCAAGTGTGTGACTTCTTAGACAATCTCAACATTTTCTCTTAGATACATTACAGCTTAATTTGGCTTCCTTTTAAAACAGTCAACTTGGAATTTGAAAGTAATGGATGCCTGTTTGATAATGACTGTCTACGTGAAAAAGTATTCATATCTGTATGAATTAAAGGTCTGTGCTCAAGGCATTGTACACAGTGAGCATTATGCTCAAATCCTTTGACTATGCAATTATTCAATACCTACTATGTTCCAGGACTAAGGATATAAACAAATCCTTTAATTAGGTTTGACTTTGTTTAAGAATATTGTATATCTCCTCTATATAGTTTTGAATAATATATACTAATAGGAATTAGGGAAAAATATTGTATCAACCCTGTTATAATAGAAAGAATATATTCATGAATATATAAAAGGAAAGTGTGTATACTTTATAAATTATATATGCTTTCTTCTCCCTCTTTTGAGATTCTTCATTGTCTATAGTATCCTAAACTGTATAGAAATTAACATATGAGAAAGTAAATATGAACCAAATGACTTGAATGCTTGATCACAGTCTTGTGAAGGGAAGGGAAAGGTTGCAACCAGATGGAGGTTTCAGCTTAGCTGTGAAGTTCACACATCTGCAATGCGTTCCTTTCGGCAAGCAGAAGTGAATATACACAGTTAAATCTCTCTAGACAAGGACCAGACCTGTGCTTCATAAGTTAAAGTAAACTCCACTTGGGAAATTTCAGGTCATGTTAATCAGAATGAATGATGTTGTGCTCTCTGCATGTAATAAAGAGCCATTTACGGAACAACTGTTATGTCTTCATGAGGAATTAGTTTCATTTAAGTTGTTATCTTTATGTCTTTTTAGAAAGTGCAACAGTATACATTAATAATTCAAGCTACAGACATGGAAGGCAATCCCACATATGGCCTTTCTAACACAGCCACGGCCATCATCACGGTGACAGATGTCAATGACAATCCCCCAGAGTTTACCGCCATGACAGTAAGTACAGCCTGTCACTCACACAACTTTGGGTCTGTGGTCCATTACTGAGAAGTTTTGTCATGAATAATAAATGTATTAAACATAGGTGGAACTCGCTTCATCTAATAGTAGAATGGCTACTGACTCAGACATTTCTGTCACCGGGGCTTTAAATAAGGCATCCAAGGAATTGGTTTCCTCATAGACTCCAAGTCCACTGTTAAAGTTATAGAAATATGCTGCCTGGAAAAAATGTCCTGAAAAGACTTTATGCTGTTATAACAAAACACTTACAAATATTTTCAGGTGCATGAACTATATGACTGATTTATGCTATTTCGTCAGCGTATAATTATCTATATCTGAAGTAAAAACATTTCCCTCAGACAAGTTCTTTCCCCCCGACCTCACATTAATCACCCAGATACTCACAAATGTATGCTAATTTTAGTATTAGTGAAATTGTAATTTGGAAAAAAATGGACTACTGAAAAATGTTGTAGGATTTTTAAAGGCAAACATAAATGCTGTGGTTACCTGCATTCCCAATCTCCTCATTTAGGGTAGACAGTAAAAATTTAATGGGGCAGTAAAATTGGGCAGTGCGGTCATCAGGACAAGCTGTCTTGAGTGGTCCGTGTCGCTCCTCTGACCGAGGTTTGTCTTTCTCACAGTTTTATGGTGAAGTCCCTGAGAACAGGGTAGACGTCATAGTAGCTAATCTAACTGTGACAGATAAGGATCAGCCCCACACGCCAGCCTGGAATGCAGTGTACAGGATCAGTGGTGGAGATCCGACAGGACGGTTTGCCATTCAGACCGACCCAAACAGCAATGACGGGCTCGTCACCGTGGTAAAAGTAAGTGTTCCTTGGGCCATTGATCTCTCTGACAGCTGCTCAGCAAAGATCAAGATGTGTCTCCCTACCCCTTATTTTGCCATTGAATCTTAGAGCTTTTTTTTTTTTCTCAAACATCTCTAGATGTGGAATTCATGTATATTGGAGAAGTTATGTCTTGTTTGATTTATGTTGAGATTCTCACATTGTCATTGACATATGATTGTTTTTAGATCAGTTTGGACAGTTTTACCAATCTAAAGACAGGACTGACCTCAACAATGTGAACTGTCAGTGTAGTCAATATATTAGTGATATATCACATTTTGAGGTTTTTTTTTTTTATTTTTTT